>CAJQUW010001427.1:0-26582 GCA_907163375.1 Prostheceraeus crozeri | reverse complement strand
CACTCCACTTCACTTCACTTCTCGTTTTACGTCCTTCTTGTCCCATTGCTTGAGGTTGGACGGAGTTTGATGGCTCGCTTCCACTGGTCCCGATCTTGTGCTCGCTGATGTTGAGGGCATCCAGGTCTTCTTGAACACAGTTTCGCCATGATTTCTTTGGTCTTCTAACTGGGCGCTTTCCCTCCACCTTCATGGATTCCACTCTCCCGATGACCTTCTCTTCCGCTCTCCTGACATGGCCAAACCATCGAAGCCTCCTCTGTTGAATTCGCTTCCTCAGGTGTGTCAGCCCGCACATTCCCATTACATCGTCATTAGTGACCCGGTCTCTCCAATGGATCTTCATCATGTAGCGCAGCATCCTCTGGTCACATACTTCAAGTCGGCTTCTTTGTTGCTGAGTCAACGGCTAGGTTTCCGCTCCGTATAATAGTACTGATCGCACACACGTTTCGTACACTTTCGCTCTACACATTATTGGGATGTCTTTATTGCACAGCAGGCTGCTAAGATCCCTCCACTTCAACCATGCTGCCAAAATTCTGGACCCCACCGCCTTCTCTGCTCCTGCATCGCAGCTAAGCACATCACCCAAATAGCAGAACTCATGCACTTCCTTTACGGAGAGGCCGTCAAAGTTCAAGGAGTCGTCCTCTGGTATGTCATTGTATCCCATGCAAGTCGGACAGCGAAAGTTTGCAATTCCTGTCACCTTTCGCGGACGAGCACATTTCCTGTGACACCATTTCTTACAGGCGACAAAGGATGGAATTGACACCAACTCCCCTGCCACAACACCCACACGGCCACTTGCCAGACTGCTTCGCGTTTTGCACCTTCTTTCCTGTGACCATAATCTTTGTCTTCTGCATGTTCACTTTGAGACCACGTTGTTCAAGGTCAGTCTTCCATCTGCAGAATAGCTCCTTTGCCTCACTCTTGGTCTCAGCCGTTAGTACAAGATCGTCCGCATAAAGTAACTCCAGGGACCATCACCTTCGCATTCTTTGGTCGCCTCCTCCATTACAATCAAGAAAAGTAACGGGCTCAGCGCTGAACCTTGATGGACAACGACACTGTCAAACAATGCTAGTTTAAAAACACGTACTAGTTTGAATTTTCTTTCTGACTTGTCTTAGTTTCTATAATAAGAGTATTATATCAGCTTATGAATATATTATTAGTAATATGTAAACGAGGCTTTGAAATGTGTAAATACGAGTACGGTCAAAGCTCGACATTTATGACTTGGATAATTAAGATTCTGGTTAATACAGACCGCCGTTTTCTGGGATTAGCTCTACATTTGACTGCAATCTAACTATAATTAGCCTTTTTACGTGCTTTAGATACTGTTGTCCCAACCAACTGCATACTGTAGGCATGTTTGTAATTCGAGTGCATAAAGACTACATGTAAATCATAACTTGCGATGTCTAATGTATAGGCCCCACCTAACTTTTGATATACAAGAACGTTTGTATGACTGAACTGCTTTCTTCGGCCTTCCATTATTTGGAATATATCGATGCTGTATGCCATCTAATTCTAACTTCATTGGTAAGAGCAATAAAAATAGCATGGTTGCACTGCAAATCGAAAAATTCGTGTGACTAGATCTAATTACAGAGCAAACCTATTTATATTTCACTAAAAAATGGCATATTTTCATCATAAAAAATAAAATGTTATCATTGCCGATCATAGATCCAATGTGACAAAGTTTCACGAAATTTGGTGAATTTGGAAAATGTGGGGGGGGGGGGAGAATAGAAAATACCCTGGTATAATTTTTGGCCTGGGTTCTGGGTTCAATTCATAGCCGCTTCAATCTCTAGTAGAGACACGCATTCCAGCGCTAATAGGCAACAATTATTCATCTTCGTGGTGAATTCTTTGTGATCATCAGGCCAGGCATTTACAGTGTACATGTCCGCTTCCCCTGTTGGATGAAGTGTGAGATAATTACAGATATTAAAACAACGTGTTCTTACTTGTATGTAATGTTTCAGATACACTTCCATTGCTGGGTCAACCAGTCGAAGACTTGTCAACTGCCAATTGTCCCAGAAAGGAGCTTGGAAAACATTCGTGCAGTTTTCTGTTACTTTCCGATGCATGAGATGCGCCATTTCTTTGTATTTTGGAAACCAGACCGCGTGCTTCATCCTGTAGAACAACAACATGTATTAGCACATTAATATTAAGGCGTTTATTGGGGTGAAGCACATGATCAATCGTCTTGGAAAGTTTCAAACGGAAAAGAACATTTCCTCGTCATACGTGCAAGAATGCGAACAAAACACATCTGGTAAAAGAAGAAAGAAGCGCTCTTAATTGTCCCTCGAAGGACTTGTGCAAATTTGCAGCCGTGATGATGAGTTATTTTCCAAACACGGGGACAAAACGCACATCGGATCACTTATTTACCCTGCGTGATATCACTCGACGATCGAAGACAGCATCTAATACAATAGCATACACATATTACGCATCCTTGAAATGCACACGATGAGAGGGTTGAACTACAACCCTTTATAGCTCGAGCTACATCACTTCCTCTTCATTCGATAGAGAATAAGAAGCCATTTGAAGGTCTTGAGACCCGGTGGATGGTTCTATGGTATAGATGAAGCCAAATCGACATTTGCAGACGTCCAACCCTTGCAACACGAGGAAAAGAAGACGGAAAACCGTGGAGTGAGTGAGTGAGTGAGATGGAGAGGTTTCTATCATGAACATTCAAAAAGGCCATGAAATAAACGATGGTTTAACGTTACTACTCCCCATACTACGGCTTGGACGGTTGCTAACCAGGGTTGGAACCGGCCAGGGTCGGGCCGGCGCATTCAAAACAGTATTTCAAAACAATTTATTAAAAACCGGCCGCTAAGTGCTGCGACTGCGGCTGACGTATCTGTACCGGTTCGTTGAGTCTTTAATCGTCAGACATTATTTGGTCAACTCACAGTGCTAGATATATATTTAATTTCCGGATGGTATTCATGAAATGCATGAATGGTAGGCCCGCCGGTACTTCGGAAAGGCAAGAGTGACCTATTATAATACATTCCTGTGCAACGCAATTATTCGCACTTTGATAACAACGATGGGCAGCAAAACGCGTAATTACTTATTTGCTAATCTAATGAATTGTAGGCCTACGTTGTAATTTATGATAATGTTAAACAGGGGCGTAGCGTCCATTGGGACATATTTTTTAGATATATCTCCAACATATCTTAATCATCTACAATGTGCGCCGGTTACCAAACTCTACATCTTAGGCCTATCTTTAAGTCTTTATTTCATCTTTCCAACGGATGCATGTGTAACTGTAGATGGTTTTCTGTCTCATTCTTCCTCTCTCAGAGGCAGTCGCCGGAGTGTCGCCGAGATTGCACTGATTGGCCAAAATCTAACACGAGCCACACATGATCAGCAATGGGTCGTTGATGTCATCGACAAATCAGTCAATCTATCAATGTGCCGTTCGCGCGCGCCAGAACAGCTCGGCGACGCCTTTCAGCTCGTCGCGGCCACTGCATGCAACCCACAAAGAAGCAGTCCATCTCTGTGATTCAACCCTGTCGAAGGCAGGGAATTCTTTACGAGTTACACTTAACACACACACTGCCTGGCTAATCACGGCGAGTCTGACAAACGTATAGCTTAACACGTGCATGCTTCATTCTTTCTTTCATTATTATTTCATCAAAATCAAAGTGACTTCCAGATTAGAGCCGGGTACTTTACATGCTGCATGCTATAAGGTATAACTATGCCAATACTAATTTTAGCCCCGGAGAAGTTTTGAAGCACGCTGCGTCACTGATGTTAAATGTATTTTCAAAGTCAGTCATATAAAATGTATAAGTAAATTGAAAACAGAGAATCAAAATGATGACCCAAACGGACATAACATTGATGCAATAATATTAACAATAATGTGTATATCTACAGTATATTCCACTTCCACAACTAAGTTCGAATTCTGTTTTCTAGCGATGAACGGTCTGAGATTAGGATCTGATTGCTGACTGAGTGCTGATATTACGAAGTGTTTTGAAATAGTTCACTAAAGAGAGTTTTACTTCTTCACTAGTAAGGGCATTCTGACGTCCATTGAGAACTAATCTCTGCACGCAGCTGAAAAAACTTTTGAGTTTGTATTGATGACCGCGAGCTGACGTATACGACCCTAATGTATCCTTTCATTTCAGTGGGCGTCCCAAAACCGAGAGTACTGTGGTACCCGTACAACATCAATCAAAATGTATGCCCTGCCGTTAACTTATCAAACAATTATCCACGATCCACTGCCAAATTATCGGGTTGTTGACCTTAAGATGCGTTGAAATCCATCATTCACTGCATCTCTGAGCTCCACGTGGTATATAAACTATTCCATGTAGTGAAATTATTCAAGATTTGGAATAATTTTCCAATAGATAGACTAAGGGACACACAATGCTTGCAAATTTCATACAGACAAAAATGTAGGATTCTGGGAACTTTATTTGAGATAAAGTATGGTTTGGAACTATATGTTTAAGTTACCAGCAATCCTCACTTAAACTGTTTAAAAAACAGTTCGAAACATTTGTGTCACACGACATTCGTATAGGCACTCTCAAACTATGTTACATTTACATTCTCTTAATGCTGTAATTGCTGATTAACTAAACAAATCTAGAATGAATGTCGTCAACGGTCGACATGGGCCTAATTAAATTAACCGGCCAGTCTTCAAAATTTGCGACCGGTTCCAGCCCTGGTCCTGACATAGACCTGAATCTGAAGCGCTATGATCGATGTGTTCGGATGCCCTTCCTACCGATTTCCAATGACACCTTCGGGGCTCGACCTCTGGATCAAAAAATCGGTAAGCACTTATCCACTGTGCCACGGAGACATAGAATGACTTGCTCAATTCATACTGTGGGGACAGATTGTAATGGTGATCGAGATAGCTGAATGCATAGATTTCTAACATGCATAGTTTGATACGTCTCCTTCCTCATCTATTTTTAATCCATTTTTAAATGGCAATTTTTGATAATTTCAAGTTATGTTATTATTTCTATGCATGCGTTGAAATGTTGGTATTACCATAGCCCTCAGAGCGCATGAGCATCACTTTACAGTCCTTGGTCAACTTTTCAGTCTTTGCGGTCAGCACTTTGCAGTTTGTGAAATTTTGTGCTGCAAAGCATATTTTCGTCATGATTTTATTTTTCCTATGTATTATTTTGATTGTAATTACGTTAAATGTCCTTGACAAGTGCCCAAATCTAGTATTTGAAACATAGAAGCACTGCAATGTGCTCAATTGTATTATATCGACCTAATACAGAATCAAAAATATGAAATTGGTAAACGATTTATTATGAACACAATTACCAACATTGCTGGTATTTTGGTTTTCTGTCAGATAGCTGACAACATTCGATAAAATTAACTCTTCGATCTTCGCATCTTTTGCTACTACGTATCTTTTACAAACTGTTACTTTCTTTGTCATTTCTGCGGTTCCTTCATTTTTAAGTCGCTATTTGGTTCATTACTGGACAAATACTGGACACTAATTTAAATTCAAAAAGTCTTCTTTTGCAATGTTTAGTAGCCTATGTCTATTCCTAGTCCATGCATAGAAATATAATGCATTTCCAAGTATGGCCATAGACTTCTTAATGTATGGCCGACAAATAGGACGCTAAGATATCTAACATATTCCAGATGGAGATGCATGCATAGAAAAAATTACCTTCACTCGATCAAAAGTCCTTTTCAGTACTCTGAGCGATATCGTTGTCCCGATCGCTGCGCTCTCTCGACAACGATATCGCTCCTCGTACTGAAAAGTTGACTTTTTAATCTTCGTGAAAATAATTATGACGCTTCATACATATGATATATTATTGGTAAAAGCAGGGATGTGTATGAAACATAGAAAGTGTTTTTAGAAACACTTTCTATGCTTCATAGACATCCCTGGTAAAAGTATGTAGAAATCATAGAAATTAAAAATACCTCAGAAAGTAGTGTATTATTATATACTTCTATGATAAAAATAATACTTGTCTTTCTAATGACATTCGTGACATGGAATCCTTCATCAAATTATGAGATATCCACGGAAAGTATGAACCATGGATATCTAGATGTATCCATGCATGAACCATAGACTTGCATGAACTATGCATGAACCTATTACTGAACGATATCTAGGTCCGTATTGTAACACATAAAATCTCTCATCTCTATGACAGTCTGTCCGTAATTAATATAATTCCACAAAAAAGTAATGGACGTTATTGGGCCTTTGAATAGTCTTGAAAAACTCTAACTTTTGCGCTGAACAAGCAATGTTTGATGCATAAAGTCTGAATATGCATGTACATGTAGAAAATTTGTTCATTAAATAGTTAAATTTACCTCATAATTCTCATATTCAGGAATTCAGAGGTCAATCCATATTCTTGAAATACAATACCTACTAAAATGAGTGAATCTGTATAGAACACATGAAAATGTCCAGCACTAGCATTAACTCACAGAAAATCAACGAGAGCAACTGATGTATCATTGATCCCAGAATGAACCTATGCGACTGACTATCAGACTTCCTGATGACAATAGGAGGCTCTCAGCTGTTAGGACTTGTTGCATGCTAATCCTGATATTCATCAGATGACTTATTGAAGTGAATGCCGATATACTGTATTCAATTGCATCCATTGTGAAAATGTAATAAAATTTTATTGTTACCTTGCCGCGCTCCAATGATTTCTGGCCGTCCGTATTTTCCGAACATTCAGTGTATAAATAGCTACAGAATGATTCACGAAAATAGCCGGATTTGAAATTTATCTCATTCCTTTACTAATGCATTAAGCTTAGCCAAACCAACTCTCATTATTAGATGATGAGATGGCATTTATGAATCAATAAGATTTATCATCCACAGCTCAACATGGGCTCTTGAACTCTCACAAACTTACGGAGTCTTTTCGCATAGTTTTCTAGAAACAGTCGCAAGGCATCCCAGTCCATATGCGTAGAATGATTCCCTGATTTTGCCCTTCGAATCATCCATTGAATGAGGTCTTGTTTCATAAACCCTGCTCTTGATTACTTCCCAAAGAAAAAAGTCACATGGACTTAGGATTGGACTTCTGGATGGCCACGGCACGGAGCATGATCCTCGGCCTATCCAACCACGAGGAAGGTTTGGTCGAAGAATGATCTTGCCTCCTCATTGACGGCGATAGTAAATACTATTAGTATTTACATTACTACTGAGTGAGTAGGGTTGTCAGCCGATATTTCCCCTGTCATTTTTCTATGAAAGTCGTTTATATATCTCCCAAAGTGTTTAAATATGTTAAGTGTGCAATCAACTCATTGCTCTAATGTATTTTTTTTGGCGACATGTCCGCCATCTTTTTTCGCCAAGATGATTTTCAGAAATTCACATTTACCAATTTCAAAAAGTTGCTGTGGCTAAAATTTATGGCAACAACTCAATTTTCCAATTGATTCCTACCCAAAATTCATCAGGCTTCTCATATTTCATGCCAATTTTGCTGATGGACGTGTCATTTCTGAATGGTATGGTTTTACAGATGAAACAGTGGAGAAATTGCTTCATTTTGCGCTTAGATATTGTTTATCTACATATTTAAGATTGCATCTAATACAAATATTTCCTGGATAGAGAAGAAAGGAATCCTTGCTTGCTTTTTTAGTAACATTTTTTGCCTATGATGGATGTGCTACGTTTCACATCACAATGAAGGTCAACTCTGCGTGGTTGAAGCACGTGACCCTTGTGTGTGTCCTAAAACATCACAGCATGCCCTTATTTTAGCGATGTCTTAAGTCACTGTGCCCAGAGTAACTAGAGTAACCAGAGTTCTGCAAAATATTTTTTAGCAATGATCGCTAGAAGCACCTACTTCTTAGAAGTGGATATCTGTTGAACAAGTTACCCATGATTCATTCACAGTAATCATCAACTTAATAATCAACTTATTATTAATTTAGAAAAGGTCTTCCTTCAACCAAAAAATATACTGTATGAACTGCAAGTTTACAAAATAACCACCATACATCTTATTTTGTGTACAGTATTCATTCATAGAATAAAGCATGCGTGTGTGCTAGGATGAAACAAAGATCTCTCATAAAGCAGAAAAATAGCAAGTGAAAAATATGAAGCCTTAAAATAATATTTAAAATTCTTCATTATGAGTGCCTACAAATTATCAAAATGTAAAGTTAACGCACTAATCTAAATGGATCGTTTCCTACAATCTGATGCAATACATAAGTTTTTTTGGTACTTATGGGTTATCTCTCACAAATTTATTTAGAATCTGCAAGAATCGTCACCAAACTTCGAATACACGTACTTAAGCATATTTTCTACCTACATGCAAAATTCTATGCAGATCGATCGGCAAGTACTTCTTGCAATTAAAGACGATAACGTAAAGTGCAGCGATGTCAACAGCTTGATCTAACTTCGTCTGTTCGACGCATCATTGCTACTCGTGTAGGCATTGTTCTCTCTATTTTCTTCGTCTCATTTCACTGCCCATTTGAGGGATGTGGCGCGGTCATCATCGCTCACGAGTATGTAGAGAAATGACTTTGTTGACCTCAAGAGCCTTCTGCTCAGACGTTGAGGTCACTGACAACTCGGATGAAGCTGCCGGCATTCGCTGCACTTCAAGTCATCGCTTCTAATTCAAAAAGAACATATCCGATTTGCCAAAATTTGGTATGTGGCTAAAGATATCCTCACCTACGTGTGTTTAAGAGTTTTGTGACGATTGATTCATTTCTACGACTTTTGGACAAATTTGAAAACGTTGGGCGATAACCCATAAGTACTGTTTCTTATTTGTGTTCTGCATTTGTGACATGAGTCTCATTCGCCTGACGATGACTAGTCTGTGCCGTTCGAAAGGTCTCGCCTAAATAGACAATTTTTACCGAAATATTCACGGTTTTTCGGCTTCACGTAAAATAGAAAATAATATCAATCAAGTCGATTATTTGGCGAAAAAATGGAAGTATTTATTTCTAGTCCTGGCACTCGTTGAATGAAGAATGTAAGTGTTAATTTCAGGTTAGATGGGAGTGAGACCGCAACTAGTGCAACCAACTGAAGTAAAGTGATTGTACATGTAGCTAGCACCAGTTAGCAACAACATTATGTTTAGGATAAAATTATAACACTGTTGAATGTATGATTGGAAAACTTATATTACGCCGCCGCACTAGTTATTTAGTTGTTTATTAAACAAAGGAGAAACGTTGGTTTATTTTATATAACATTTATAATATAAATTTAGTTGGAAGACCTTTTTGTGAATTGATACGGCCTATAATATTCTAACCTATAAAATCAAATCTACGTTTGCTTTAATTCAAGTGTCCGATGTCCGAAATGCTTTAACTTGCTTCTGATGTTTCGTGTTGATTTCCATTTTTCTGTTGTGAATATAGTTTTATTTTTTTCAGCGATTTGCCGGAAGCCGAGGAATCCTATTGTGTTAATTGCTCAATATATTCAAATGCAATTAATACAAAGTTATCTGCAGCTTAAGGCAGGAGCATCATTCATAATCTGAATGTTTCGTGTTGCTTTCCTTTTTTTCTGTTGTGAATATAGTTTTATTTTTCAGCGATTTGCCGGAAGCCGCGGAACTATTGTGTTAATTGCTCAATATATTCAAATGGCAATTTAATACAAAGTATCTGCAGCTTAAGGCAGGGAGCATCATTCATCATTTTTTCTTATTTTTGCATCAGACTGAACACTAACTAACTATCAATCATTTAAATGATATATCGATGCTTTAGTGATCATTTTAGTTAGTGAAATCGAAAATCTAAAACTGATCAATGAATGTATGCACAAATCTGCGTTATCAACAAGAAGTATGAAGTATTTGTAGATTCGGGATAAAGATTACAATTATGTTCAGTGGGGCAAACATTTGGCAAATGCATCAATATAGGAAAACAATCATATGGCGCCCACATCAATGCGTAGATAAATGAGTGGTTTACAGTCGTCTATTAAATACCTTGACAATCGATTAATTTCTATGCCAAATCAACTCTGACTTTCTAACCATAGAAATGGTTCTTCATCTATATTTTTGTCTTCCAAACATCTACGGATAACTATGTAATTTTTCGCTGATTCATAGTTTTGACATAGCTATTCTGTCCCTTGCATTTAATATTTCAATACTCTTCTGTTATCGATTGAGATATCATATAAAACTGCTTATAAGAGCTGGCGAAAAAGTAATATCATAGATGTCCCCACAAATCATGCTTTGATTGCATACTTCTCTTATATACTTACTTTGATATCTCCGATGCCAAATTAGACAACCTTAATTGCATGATTAAGGCCGTCTAATTTGCTATGTAACACCACTGAAGTAGGAGCACTTCACCGTTCATATTTGCATTCCCAGTGAAAATGACATTGAAGTGATTCCTATGGTTCACAATTTGGAGTCGTAGATATCTAAAACTTTACATACTTCAATGTTCTGAGCTGCATGGGCTATGTAGAAAATTATCACAGATTTGAGTCTTTTACATTAATTTTTTATTCATTTTGCCACACATTTAACGCACCGCATTATACTGCCGTTTGAGTAATTGGCCCTTGAAGTGTCTGTGGCTGGGCCGTTCTATAACGCTTATTAAAACTATTTTTACTTTGGTCAATAAAATACAAAGACTAAAACTTTACATTCTTTAATGTTCTGAGCTGCATGAGCTATGTAGAAAATTATCACAGATTTGAGTCTTTTACATATCAAAATCTTGGATTTTTGATGTCATAGATTTTAGGTTCAGCAACAATGCATATCTTACTTTTCAAACGACTAGGCTGGACGATTTAGGCTGTCATTTGAAAGGTAATATATCTTCATTACACATTGTATTTTATCAAATTTTCGATCTTTTGAACGCATGCCAGCTTTTGAATCCATGCTCAGTGTGAGAAAGGATATCAATATTAAATTTGAAATTTCCAACTGTTGGAAATTGCAAAGTCATTTCAATTTTTGTCATTTTTTGGACATGAATTTTGATACGAAACGAAAAGTTATGATCACCGCATGGCATCTGAATGACAATTATTGTTATACGGCAGAAGTTAGAAAATATCACCAATAATTCGGGAAGTCACCGTCAATGTTGTCAGTTTTTCCTATGTAAATCTCATATCGTGTCCTACTATTTGAAAAATACAAAACCAAAATATCATATTTCCTAGCCAAAAAAACATTTTTAAGACGTTCTTCAAAACAAGTCATACACACACGCACATATTCATAGCATGAGAAAGCACTTTCTCTCGTCTAAGGCACTCAGATCTATGCATGGCACGTCCATACGAAGAAACCCGTCATACTTTATCGTTTACCAAAATGACTTATGTGAATGAATACAGATCTCTATACCATATCAAAGTTTGCCTCGACCAATTCTCACTGGTGCAATACCAGTTAATAGATCGAATGCGTTTTGTATCCAAGCTTCATTACATATGAACCAAAGTTGCAATAGCCTGTCTGAAATTTCATCCGATCGATTTACACGTATATCACATACTTCTCTCCGCAAATATTCAAGATAATGATCAAAGTACAAAAGATCGACATCTCGACAGTATCAACGAATTAAGGCATTCGATGAGAATAGAGTACCCAACGAAAATCTAAAAAATGTTTTTTGAGTACTAGAGACATCTCTTAAGCCTGACTTCTTCAAATTATCAAGATCAAGAGACAAACTAAATTATTCTTCTCAGTATAGAAATGTAGGCCTGCACTGTAAGCACAGGTGGTCATATTTTCACCGCAAACTTTTCATGAATGCTATTTGCATGTGTACAGTGTGTGCACAACTTTCTTTCCACAAACGTTTTGCGTTGCGTGTGTGGAACATGTAGCTTTGGCACATGCTTGTGTTTACTGGAAATTTTATTCTCGCTCGAAGATTACGGCATCTGAGCATTGATGCAACAAAACAAACAAGCGCAGTATCGAATGTAACGCAAGGTAGATTCTCATGGAAAGCATTATACGAGTAGATCCATGTTTCATTTTTGTAGCGGCGACACTTTCGATTTACATAATCTACATGACTTACATATTTAAATAATCTTTCAATTCTGTGAGTAGAAATGAAATATTGAGTCCGCATTAAAAAATTGCTTTGATTTAAGTACTACATACTTATTAGTTTAGCTACGTTTTTGCACCCTTTCGTGATTTCTGCCATAGAAAAAGTCACTGAATACAATATTAAAAGGTTGCTACACTGCAATGGCCTAAAACTGTTCAACAAATGAGAGGGAGTTTACATATTCATTGAGTTCAACAACCCTGATTGGTATTAGTCAAGCCATGTTTTGCTATTGGAGGGCAGAACCATCACAGAAATTTGCTGTGATGCAATAGATATCAAAATTAGTAAAACAAGTGACTGCCTCCCTAAAGAAAATAACATCTATGGGAATGTCTTGATTATACATATTTTCAAGTTAATTGGTATGGGAAGAGTCAAGAATAAATAATATTGATGTTAATTATGATTTTATATTTTTTGCAATCAATTTCGATCCTCATTAGAAGATTTCATTCGTCAGGCAATGGAATAGGAAAACATTTACATGCACAAAATTCAAAATTCACATTACATAAAGGGTAATAAGCATAGAAGTGGATAATAGTACACTAGAATGGAAGTTTGATATCTTGCCTATGTACAATGATGGCACCTGTAAAAATCTATGGTTTGTAGATCTTCCTTTCGATCTAAAACATCGTATCATAGTCAAAAACTATTTGCCAAGTTGGTTGTGGAAGTTGTTGACAGCAAATTGCAGGAATTTCATGAAGAGAATTGCAAGTGAGATGGTGACATTGTTTCATGTGAATTAGCATAATACCGGTATTCCATGGATTAATATACTGTGTCTATTTTTGGCAGTCATTGACAACTATTTTTCAATACTGGAATGCGAATCAAAAATTGGTTCAGAGTCATAATCGAATGTGGTCGGTGCATTGGTTGTAAGAATATCTCAAGAATTCGAAGATAGAAATTCTTATTATTGGATAATTTCTTCTAGCGGTTAAGAAACCTAGCGCTTTCTGGAATAACAGGGTGTCTACTGGAATTTCAAGGTGGTGTTAGAGCACTTTTGAGCACAATTTTGGGCAAAATAGAACACATTTTTATGCACAATAGAGCACATTTTTTTAAACGCAATAGAGCCCGAGAACGATCAAAATCTAGCTGTGTGATGGAACGCCAAATTCTACCGGACGTATGATTACCTTCCTATACGGTAGGTCCGACTTTGACATTTATTTGTGCCGTTTTATTATACTACCAAAAAACAAATATCCTTGGTTTAGGAAAGAAATGATGTTATTATCACTGCTAGAAAGTAATACAAAAACCATAACTGATAAAACGGGGCTGAAACATGAAATATAAATCTATAAAACAATCCATTTAAAACAAATTACAATAACAATTTCATATATGATGGAAGATAATCTTAGAAGACAAAATTGATAGCCAACAAGAACCATTATGATTGTAACTGGAATAGCTCATGGTCATCACAAATATAATTGAAGGGGCTACAATGAGATTATGAAGAGAAGGACATGGAACCATCTAAATAAACCATATTCTTTCAAATCACGACGCGGTTGTTAAGGTGCACGCATGACACATTATTTTTAGAATAGTTCAGCCGGCTTTGAAGCACCTATCGATAACGAGAAACCTGTGATTACTTTTTTCAAAAACTGATTAGCGTTAACCTTACTAAATTTTTTAATTCATCGATGTCTGAATACGGCTTTGCAGTCTTTTAATGTTCTAAATATCATAATTCAGGGCTAACGATTTTCACTCGATGATTTCGTGATAGGACTGGAATCATGTTCAACGTAGACTATATAATATGAGCCAAACGGAGCGAACACACTTAATTACGGTATTGTGGTAGAAAATAATTTATATTGAAAGTCAGTGCTATTGTTAATTATTATAAAAAAATAGGAGAGATCCGGCCCGGCCCCAATTGAAAGGGAAATTAATTTGAAGCGTACAGTAACGACGAGGACATTTGCGTACAGGCTATGTCATCAGTGTACAAGTGTACTAATAACTCTGTAGTTTTATTTCATACATCCCTTTTAACTGAGACACGGCTTCTCTCTCGTTTCTCGTTATGAGGTTTATATACAATGTAGATATACAGTTGGGGGAATTATACATGAATGAATGACGTGTAATTATATATGAATGTCGTAAGGTTCTATTTTTAAAAATTCAGTAAATATTTAAAGGTTGTGACGGTGGGTAGAAAGAAAAGTAATGGTCCACGAATTCTCAAATACACTTTACATAAGATTCTTTTCTCTTCGTATCTAATTCTGAGACTACCATTTGCTCTTTCTTCATCAAGAGCTCTCTTTTTCGCCTCTAGAATCTTAACTTCTTCTACGTTGTCTTTGCTTGTTCTTCATTGAATTTTCTTCTTCTCCGCTTGTTCTTTTCTCTTTCGTTCTAGCGCCAATCGACGACGGTTACTTGTCATTCGACAGGAGAGAAGAAATTTCTCGCTAAATTCTACCTCCGTTGTTCCACGCAGCTCGTCGAATTCCGTCTTGGGCATGCCGTAACAAAACGAGGGATTCAGTATGAAGATTCTCTTTCAGAAGTAAAGCATTACCACTAAAACCCCGTTCAACAGCCGCATTCCCCGTGTGAGAGAATGAGAACCTTCTGAATCACGGATGGACAAAGTTGGATAAGTTTCCTCATCCAAGACGTTGGTGTAGAAATCGTCGAGACGATCCTTAAATGGTTTATACTTTGATGATCTTTCGAAAATGTTTTCGTCCAGTACAAAGTTCCGCCATTCAGCATTCACTCTAATTCACTCATTCTTTCATAATCTATTCAAATATATGCCAATAACGGTGGTATGAATATATTCAAGAATCAATCGAATTATAGTACGTTTACATGAATCATTTGCAAAATCTGAGAAAGTCATGCAATGTTTTTCATTAAATAACAAATCAAAAAAGTATTTTTCAAAACAAAGTCAGAAATAGAGCACTTGACTCTGATTAGAGCACAAATAGTGTGCTCTAGAGCACATAACGCCAAATAGTGCACATAGAGAACTCAGTAGACACCCTGAATAAACACATTGAAAGCTTCTTTGCCGACAATCATTTCTCAGACAAATGAAATGTCGCTGGAACTTTTCAATTAATCATTGAATGACACATGTGATATTTTGGAAGAGATTTTGAAAATTATTCAAATTTAGTGAACAGGGAAACCCTTCAAAGTAAAATGAATACTCTAAGATTTCTTGGCCTCTGATTTCAAGCTGGAGCAGTGCATGCTCTGTAAATCGATATTACAAGTTGCGTATGTGTCTGATTATACTCTTGATTGATTATAGGAGCGATATTTGAAAATGATGAACGTACAGAACGTTTAAAAGGATTTCCTTCTTTGTCATCCTGTCGCTGCAGCATTTTGTAAATTCACTATTGCTTTTGTGTACATGATCTTTGGACAAGGGGCAACCATGCAGATCGCAAATTGACTTGATAATTTAAAATGCCAACCCAAAAACAAGAAAGCCAGCTCGCAAAATTTGCTTTTTGCCCCAACTAAGTTCCCCCGGATTGTGCCATTATTTTCATGCAATTTCCATTCTAGGACTTTCTATGGTATTATTAATTTCTATGGTAATTATGAGTAATTGAATTTATGGTAATTGAATGAGTAAGAGAAGATGAATAGCTATGTGAGGATGAGACAGATAGTATTGGGCTACATTTTACCAATAGCAAAGACAATAGAAATTGACTGTGATCTGACTAAGAGGAAAAGGAAAAGGGATTAATGAAGGAGGAAGAGGAAATGAAACGATTACTCATGATATCTTATTACCCTTTATGTAATGTGAATTTTGAATTTTGTGAATGTAATGTTTTCCTTCTATGCCTGACGATGATCCTCTAATGAAGATCGAACTTGATTATTAAAATATACAGTTATAATTAACATCAATATTTATCTTGACTCTTCCTAACCAATAACCTGAAAAGAAAAATCATCGCTAAACTAATAACAATGAGGTTGTTGAACTCAAACTTCACGCAGCACTCGACTGCTGCATAATAATAACAATACCTTTATACTTAGCATCCAAATAAAGAAAAACAAGATAAAGAATTAAATTTCAGTTGATTAAGACATAACAAAAAGCAATAATTTATGAACGTAAGGGCTCTGGTTACGATATGACCCTGGTGTAAACCTGCTGTAAAAGGAATTCTCCCCAACATCAGCTTCATGATATTGTCTCATTGAACTCGCACAATCAGCGACCTACATCTCTAGAAAAGATCCGCATATAGATTGTGGCATAAGCAGTGCATCAGAAAACGACCAAGCATTAAGCGCAGAAGTCGTGATCAGTGGCAAAAATCAGTTTGAATTCGCGCAATATCTTAGAACGAAGACATTCTGAGACGCGGGCGGAAAGTTTTACAAAAAAATGCTTGTAGTAGAGCACATGACTGACATCTTTTTGGTAGAATAAAGAGCTGCCTTAAAGCAACATTGCATAGATGTTGTCCAACACCTCAACATCAAAAGCTCAGGGGGCGCGATGTCATATCCGAAAACCAAATTTGTCAGAATTATGGCTTTCCACACACACACATTTTCTCTGAGAAGTTTGGATTGGAACATGGCTAACAGAAGATAGCCCCCAAGAAAGTTCCGTGAGTTTTTTTCGTCGAGCCTGTTCATATTCGCAACCAACCACTAAATTTAGACGACAAGGCAATACCAAGATGCGTTGAACAATCCCGCAGTGGCAACATCCGATCACACAATGACCACTTAGTAATGCTTTTAAATGATTTTCCAATAATTATGCCATGACTCTTCGTCTTTCAGATCTCCATGGGGGTGATAAAAGATAATCGCCAGTCATTGGCGCATGGCCATCTAGGGCTACCTGATTATTGTTCTGATGAGACACTGAATGTCAAATACTCATAGAAATCCTCCAATTGTAATAATTCTACAGTTGAAATTCTTAGATGGGCCTATCCATGTACATGCACATACACGTATATATAGGCCTACCACATAAATTAGCTTTATTGTTGTAGAATAACAAAACATCCGCTTTTATCGGGATATGTTTTGCAGCATTTGAACAATTTTAATTAGAGCATCAAGAAAAAAATAAAAAACTATGAAGATTGCATACGAAACGTCAACATTAAAAGTCATGCATCTTGTCTCAGACCGCAATACCCGTAACACCTATATGCCGGCAATCAAGCCCCAATTTCTATGTTCACCGGTCCGATTGGAATGAAATCGAATTTCCTCCATACAGAGTGGATGCTATTCTTCCTTTTTGCGTAAAACAGTGGGTTTGAATTATGCACTACTACGATTTTTTTTGAGATCCTTTTTTACAACTTGCTCAATGCATGGAGGTTGGCTCGTTAGGTTGTCTTGGCTTTGTTTGTTTTAGCATTGAATCCGACTTGTATGGCTCAATTCAATAGGTTCTCTTCTCCTCCGACTTCAATGCAGAAATATGGAAATCAAATATAGGATTTTACACATAACAAAAATGTTGATTGCTATGACAGAACATCTACTATTCTTACAGGAGACAAATGGTGAGTGACTGAGCAGCTGTAAGGCCAATATCGCAGAAACACGCTTTCCACACAGAAGGCGTCAGTCTGCTTCCTGGAAATATACTTTCAGATCAATTGGATAGATATTTTCAGCAGGAAATGTAAAGCTTCAGACCATGAACGTTCATTTGAATTCAATTGGAATTCACATGATTCATTGGATATTACGGAAAGGCGAACACAACACAAATTTTATTTTAGTAATGCTATTTAAATGAATATATTCGATCCGCCATTCGCTCAACCAACTAGGATAAAATGTTGAGATTGATTGTGTAGATGATTTATGTTCCATAGACATAACGATGAATTAGGCCCCTCAGATCAAAGTAAAGTTCATAATGTTCGACAATTCCTCATTAATTCGATTCGAACTTTGCCTTCCCAGGACGTTGTCGATTGCACTTTAGGAAGATGTTCATATGTGATCGTAGAAAGTCATCCAAAGTCCGTATTGATGGTCTACTAATGACGAATATAGTATTCAGCGGAGCTGTCTTTAATGACCGTTTCCTCCTTGTGAATGTGTAAAGATCAGGTAAACAACACTACCAATAAATAAATTTTCATGTTAGGTGAAGGTGGAAGGGGTACAATATGCCAATCTAAAGAAAATGATGAAAATGGACCATATTTAGGCGAAACATGTATAGAAGTTTCCACGATATACTGAGCAGCCATAAGAATGCGCGTGATGAAGGAGAATGAAGTCTGATTCTGAATGATGCTCATATTTATATCATACACCAGAATTACGAAGTTTTTTTCTTTTTAAAAGAAAACCAACAAGGATTCCTAAATCGCCGAGAAAGAGTCCTCCGAGTTTTTGATGCAATAGCTTTACTTTTCTTCATACTCTTTCTTTCGGCTGATGCCGAAAAATCGAAACTGATCTATTGATTTTTTATTAGCCTATAATTATATTGAGTGAAAACCGTTTGGTTTATCGAAAATCATAGCAATGGCGCCAAATCCAAGAAAAGGTCAAATATGTCATTGCGGTAAAACCTGAAATAAGTTACAGAAAGCAAAGTATATAGAAATCCTAAATTTCAAATCAATAATGAAGAGTTGAATTTTTTCAATGTTTGAGAAATTCCTATTAATTACAGAAATTAACGTAGTTACACAAGTAAAATTTCACATTAACCATTATGAAAAGACCTCTTCACTGGAGACTGTGACACTACAATGGCTACATTTCAGGAAGACCTGGAGGAGCACGGCCTACCGAAACGCTTCGTTAAAATTCACATCAGAAAATGAAACCTCAACATGAACTCCACGAATCTTACTACACTCTGACGAAAATTCCTTTCATAATCAATCTTGTTGACATCAATCTCGGTCAATTACTCATTTAAATTGACGGTGGCCTTATAAAGCTAGCAGCAAGTATCATGACTATGCTTTGAGCTCTGACGCGTAGGCCGACTGCATGCACTTCATTTCTCGTTTTTATAACTGTCGCTTCTACGGCCCACAGAAGAGTTTAAATAGAAAGTTCGTTCAAAGTTAACTCTGGTCTTGTGATTGCAGTTGAATTAATAAGAGCTCATTGAACACTGCAGGAGGATTGGAGTGCCTCTCATTCGTGAATTGTAATGAGACATCTAACTTGGTTTTTTACAGAGAAACACACTTATCTTACTTAACAACTCCATGACATCCAAAAAAATGGGGAAATTAACTAAATTATTCTAATAAAATATTTAAATATGTTTGTCTGAGTATCACATGCAGATGCATCACTATGTTGCAAATGATTTTGAGAAAGATTTATCTACATCTATGTTTGTTTTGGTTAATTCTAATCCAATTTTATGTCATCCTGAAATCATCGCCGATCCTTCACGGCAATCCTTTCATTGGAATTTACCTGTTACACCTGGACGGTTTAAAAAGATGGAATTGTTCCATACACGATGCGTGAAATAATTGTGTAAATTTATCTAATAAAAGAAATAGAAATTGGATTTTCCACTACAACTATAAAAGCAAGTTCAGAACTTGTTTCAAATTATTTGATTAAATTATCCTTTTCACTGTAGTTTTCACGTAGGATTAAGACCAATATCGCGCGGCGCCATTCTTGCTCAGACAGTACTGGCAGTAACCAACACAGATTTTTATTTTGCTAGAAATCAATTAAATCATTCCTTGATAAAACTCTCGATTTTGAACTCAATTTTTGATAAAAAGCTGAATTCCCCTCAATTGCAGGTCCTAGGTTAGAGAAAGGCTAGAATGGCAGATATAAAGAACATTATTCTCATCTAATCTTCTGTGCGCAGAAATCCTTCACTAAATTGACTTTAAAACAACTGATTTTCTTCCCGTACCATCTGCAGATCTCTCTCTCTCTCTCTCCCTGCATTTCTGTTTTTTTCCTCATCATTCTCGCCTAGCAGAAAAGCTACGAACTGCAAATTATATGAAGGTGCACAGCCTTCGGCGGCTGAAAGAAGTGAAAATTTTGTCAAACAGAGATCTCTCAGCTTACGATCGAGTCTCCAACACTCCAAAATCGTCGCCGAAATAAAAACGATCCATGGAATTGATAATAGATCAATTCCAATCCTTCGGTCATTAATAACTAATTCCATCCTCAGACTTATATTTACAGTCCCAATGGTGAATCCAAGATTTCCTGTTTTTAAGCTTGAATTATTTACTAACTCTTCCAAAAGTTCCCACGGGCGGTGTATCAGCAGCTACGGTGTTTGCTATGCCAAGAATCGTGCAATTGCCGTGCCAGAATTCGCGGTTTGCCAAAGAATTGCCGAGGAATCCATTTGCGGCAAATTCCAAACAACTGAGAATTGTCATAAAAGCGCGAAAGTGGCGTCGGATCAATTAAAATTCCCCCTCTTGTCTATCAGCGAGAGGACGCGTTGCTCATAAAGGTTCGTTAATGGTATCGAAGGCTGTGGCGCTTGCGATTATATAGCTACGTCCGAGAGCCGAGGTCGTCCGAGTCCCGCCAAACTCGAAACCGCGTCCACCGATGGGCGAAACATTGATTTGCAGGGAGCAGACCGTGTCGTAAAGAGAGATGGCGGAGAGAGCGCAACGAGGAAATGTCTGTTATTTTTATCTACGAGGTCGCAGAACCATAAAACAAGTCAAGGAGAGAGGTTGGATCAAATTCCGCAGGACAATTCTCACCCAAGGCGAAGAATTGTTACACTTCGGCTACAAGTCGTTGTCGGAACTTAAGCGCATGCCGTGAGGTCGCGCGCAGATCGAAATGACACTCTAGAAGCTCATAGTTACGGAATCTAATTTTTAGTTCAAATTGTGTGCGAACGATGCAATGGAGCGAAATGCCAGAAAGATGAAATTAGGCTATTGTACGATACATACGGATGGCGATGTTTTCTGTACGCCATCAACGTGAAGCTGAAATAGCTGAGGCGAGAAATTCACGTCGAACATGCTTCACTGAATAAAAAATCATTCTCGCTATTCCTCTCTGTCAAATAAATCATGACTTTGCCCTGAAAACTGGGACTTGAAATTCAATCTGAGGGACATCGAATCAACACAAATTAGTGATGTATCAACCTGGAGCTGTGGAATACTCGAGCCGATAACCACAGGAAACTTGAACAAAAAATGGACTGATTTACTCCACATCATATGAAACGCGGCGCTGATTCTATACTCTCTCATTCATACGGAAATCGGGAGAATAAAGATAGCCAAGTGTAGAAGTGCAAAAACTCCATGGGATAATTATGGAATTACTGATTACGAATTTACTATTCAATAAATTAAGTAAAATTGGGTTTACTGAAAAATAGATTAATTAAATATTGAGTTAAATCCTCAGTTGAAAAGCATCTATTAACCCATTAGGCGCCAATGTTCCACTTGTGGAACATCGCTAGATTTTGGAAATATGTCTTATTGAATGTGAGACATATGATATTTTACAGTAAATAATTACAATGTTTGGCAACCTTGGTGTGTTCTTGGTTGTGAACTACTCATTAAAAATACTCATATCTCTAGATTTAATTCGTAACAAATCAATCAGAAAAGATTGGTTATGTTTTTCAATGTTCAATTTGGTTACACAAGCGATTTTTCAAGCAGCCTCTCTAATTAAGCAAAAGCAATTGATGGGTTTTCAGATTTAATCTTCAATAATATGTATACCTCTTCATATAGGTATGCTGTATACAAAAATATTTCATTCCTCTTATATTTTTCGAAATAGAGTGACAAATTCAAAATGTTCCACTTGTGGAACATTGGCGCCTTGGGCATATACCAAATAAGATCGATGACAAAATAATTACGGAAGGATTTATAAAGAAATATCTTGGTCTGCCGGTCATCTGATAAGTAATAGAAATATCTGCTAGTTTTGATACTCAGAATCAAAGTGTGCCAAATTTTTACTATTTTGTTTAAATTCAAAAATAGAAAAGCAGTGAAAGTTTTGTTTTGAATCTGAATAAGAACGTCCCTGTGACAAATATTATGCAGCTATACATGTAAGTGTAAGAGGTCTAGGCACACCATCCCTTCTAACTAATGCTGCCAGAGTTATAAATAGACATGCCTTAGTGAATTTATTCTGCGTTAATTCGATCTATAGGGCTTATGTAAATAAAATAATGTGAGGTATTTTGGCGGCATAGAACTTACCAAATTTATGGCCCCTGCGCGATAAAGGTTTGACCTTATCTTCATTAAAACAATTATTAAAAAAACTATGTCAATTATATATCTAAGATACATTAAATACAGTCCTACAGAACTTAGTCCCAGTCAAAAAGGCAGATGAACCTAGTCATCAAAAAGTAGTAAAGCTGGAAAACATACACAGTTTCGAGCTGCTTGTCAACCAGATGCATCGCCGCGTTTTTAGCTACACGACTATTGTAGCTGACAGGGATTCCGTTCGCCTTGAAGTGTACACTGCAAAATCAAATACTTCTATCCCAGTTATCTGCTATGGTGAACAAGTGACCGAAGCGACTCACACAGGCATTTAATTGTAAAGCAAGACCATGTCTTTTACATGGATAATTGTTTTCCTCTACTAACATGTAATTAGAGAACAACTTCAAGTAAACCTTCCTACGTTGTACTGGTACTAGTCAGGCGCCTACAGAATATAAAAATGCCCTCTGCATATCAAAGAGCGATGGCAAAATCTCAGAGAGGATTTCTTAAAAGTTACAGTGAATTGTATCAGTCGTGGTGGTCTGCCACAGGAACGACACTAACCACCCGTTCCTAGTTTATCAGTTCAAATGAGGGCGTTACTCCTATCATCAGGCGACACTCTGGAGTCGAAGTGATAGGAAGGAGAACTGCAATTCAACAACGCAGCTATGATTGCCTACCTATACATTGTCACATGGGCGGAGTTGACCTATTAGACAGGTTTCTTTCGGATTATCGGCCTCACTGCGATCTAAGAATTGGTGGTGTCTATTCTTCGCAAATTTCAACAAAATTGGCATGGGCATGCTTTGAGTTACAAAGACACATTCAATCAATAGGCCTACCATCTCATCAGATTCCGAAGGTTAGATCTATATTTTTGTATTATCTTATATTTTGAGTTACAACTTAAAGATTTTGTTGTGCTACAAAATACATAAATATATAAGACTTTATTTGCAAAAAACCGAATAGAAATCGTAGGGTCTCAAGACATGAAATATGAACATCAAATCAATTAATAACATACTAGAACTTAACATAGAACATGTAATTGTCATAAATCAATCGGAAAATATAAGGTCCGTCAGAAGAATATGATATTTACACATAACTTAACTACAATGTAAATCGATCAATCGATAATAATTTGGCTATAGAGAATGAAAAAGCTGTAACTGCTTACCGAAGTTGAAACACAATTTGCTACAACCTAATATAATGCATATAGACTTTTTAAGTCATCTGGTGTTTTAGACAATTATCCTCTCAATTTGATCACAATCAGTTACGAGAAAACATTCGTTTCTTTCAGAAAGGTTGTGAGGTATCAGCTGACCTCATCGACTGTTCGAGAAATTTGAACCTGGACCCTTCACGAAACACCTGCCCTCTCCACAAAACTTGGAAATGTTGGTCATCTACCAATACCACCGGTAAACAGGGCCGCTGTATATTATGCATGAAAAACCCGAATATGAAAGTATGACCACAATGCAACACTTTGTTGTATACAAGTATGCTTCGTCCCCTACCATCTCTGAACTCTGAAAAATGTAACTGTTACCTAGTTTCAAAAAAAAATCTTTTGGTGGATTCTGTCTGTATTTTTTTTTTTTTTTTTTTTTTTTTTTTCCTGTTCTCGTTTACCAAAATACATCAAAATTCTTAATATACTACTTTTGCATAAAAATTAAAATTAACGTATAAGCATAGAATATTATTTTAATATATAAACAAATATGTCAAATATAAGCAATCTGTCAAGTATAAACAAATATACAACGGCTTATATTCTTCAAAAATTCTTAAAATAATGCATAGTCTCAAGGCGCCAATGTTCCACATGTGGAACATCATCAAAAACGATGAAATGAACATTTATTTTCGGTAAGATCGTCATAAAGTATCAAAACGTGATTGAATAATATGGTTCCATTCAAATTTTTGATAATTACTTTCAAAAATCATTCGGCGCCTAATGGGTTAATTTAATTATTGCAGACGCACTAACTTAGACGATTTGCCAGTAGTGCGTGTTTAAAATGATATTTAATGAATGCCCGTCGAAATTTCACATACTTGCTAATTACAAATCTTACTGAGAAATAGATCAATTGAAATTGGAATTATTGAACAATCAATTACCCTTTTCTTGATAATCCCTGCTGACTTCTCAATTAACGATGACGTATATCTCATTGAATGGTTGAAGAAAACCTAGCAGATGAGCAGAAACTGAATGAACCTGCTCAATAACTGACGCGTGAATGTGATCTTCGCTGAAATTTTCTTCCCGAATAATTGCATGGGGATGCGCATTTCTATGCGTTTTGATCAAAACGTGCGGTGCATAGTAAAGCACATAGCAACAGTTTCAGGCGCCCGCAACCTATTTGGAATCACAATTTTTTGATTAATTGATGGATTTACCAACAAAGTCATATTTCTGGTCTAAGCAGAAGGTTTCAGCAATTAGAGGAAATTTTATTGGTTAACCTGAAATCCTCCGTTAGCTAATTGAAGTCGTGACATCAATTCAGCCTTTGTTCTAAAACAGATGCTAAAATAAAAACAATTACATTAAGTTTTCACAACTAGCGGTTACACCTGCTGGGGACATTTTTAAAGATACGCATGCTTGTTACATTAAATTCCGACATTGCATTCCAGCCAAGTAATTTCCTATACCCCCAGCAGGCCCGGGCGTTTTTTAAGTGTCGAAGACCGGGGGGCACAAGGTGCCTATCCCTCAAAATTTTCCATGTTCCGATGGATAAAACTTTTGAAAATATAATTATTACATATTTCGAGTCTCTATCTTCGAATGGCAGTGCCTATTTTGCATGGATCGAAGATTTTCATGCCAAAAATTCAAATTTAAAATCTTACTTTATCACATTTTTTTTTTTCCATTTTCTCAATGAATCATGTACATTTTTAACTCTTCAAAAATGTTCATTACAACTAAAGTATTTATGGAAATTTTTATTCAAATATATCTAGTTGGAGGCTATAAGCATAATAACTCTGAGTTAATATTATGCTATAAATACGCAATTTGAAATTTGAGCGTTAAATAATGTCTTTCAAATAATATTAACAATAATATAATCCTTAAGTTAATAAATCTTTCGAATGGTGATACGTATTTTGCATTATTCTGTGGGTTTCATATATAAAACTTCACATCAAAAACTCATATGTCAATATTAACATTCAGATGTGAATGTAAACATTTGCCAGTACAATTGTACATGTATCATTTTGGAAGATAAGATGAATGTGTGAGTTGACAATCCATGAATTGCGCATAGCATAAAACATCATGTAAGTATGATACAGAAGCAATATATCAATAATAATCATGCTACTTCAAACATTTATTATGCGCTTCGATCAATCAAAATTGGAATCACTGCGCAATCAATTACTTATAATGAAAAATCTATTATCAGTCGATTAAATCAGAAACAAATTTTTATTAACGCAAGTTAATGGAAAGCATCGAAAAGTGATAATAATTAAAAAATAATATAAAATGATGTAATACTTTTACATGCTTCCACAAACCGAACGAACCTGTTTATTGCAATCAACATCGGTAAGGTGGCAAACGAACTAAGCGACTTTGCACGATGGAATCGTCATATCGTTCTTGAAAGACATTATCCCATAACTGCAGACTGTTGGTAAGTTATCGATGTTTGCATAATCTCGACTATAGATTTGCCTTGTAATGTGCCAAATTAACGAATTGACACACCAAATAACTATTCTATACGCATCTTTATTGCTGCGAAATCAAGGTACGAGTCCTGAAAGTTGATATTTTCGAAACCGCAAGAATCGCAGGTTATCCCAAAATCGTATCATAAGGACATTTGTTATTCAAACATTCTCAGCAATAATTAAGAAGTGGAATTATCAAAGCTCAGGGTTTCCAAGTTTTTTCCAAGGATCCGTATTTCCAATAGTTAACCTAATTGGATTTATCAAACGGTTTTTACATAATTCGTGATGCCAAATACAAGTTCTCTCATTGCATATTGGCAAGCGTTAAGGCAT
>CAJQUW010001426.1:80000-189124 GCA_907163375.1 Prostheceraeus crozeri | reverse complement strand
TACTCTATGAACACAATGAGGTGAGCGAATTCGACAATAGTCTGCTTGATATTGCCGATGTGCTGGTTTGGCTGAGAAAAAACAGTTGATCGTTGTCAGAAGGACGCAGTCAATTGAGTTGCCCGATATTCATGTAACATGGGACGTTTGTATTAATTTGTGATGCATCAAAGGTGAAGTGTTCGAGGAGGTTGTATAAATTCGGCAATAACTTGTTTGATAACGCTAATGTATTAATTTGGCTAAGCAATTAGTTGTTTTTTTCTTGAGGACTAAGGTAAGTTTCACAGCAAATATTCTTCGGATTCTGAATCTAAATGTCATTTCCTCCTATTCGCTGTTTGCATATTTGATTTCCGGGATCAAGAGCAAATTCGCGATGCTTTGATTAGTTGGAATAGGTTGTTAAGAAAATTGAACAAAATTATGCTTATTTCTTTACTACTTCATCGATTTCTTCATTTCAAAAGTCGACTCACAGATAAGTTGATAGAATAGGCCATGGTCTCCTTAGCATAACTTTTTAAATACATGAATAGATTCCTCATTGGGAGCTTTAAGTTGACAAGGGAAATCCGTTGGCAGTTGACTTGCCAACTCAAAAACGAATAGATGCGCTTATTCGCAATCAAATCAATTTTTTGAGGGGTTGGCTTCATCTTTTAGATAAAGAGTAGCCTATTCATTTCGGCAACTCATGTCATCGGCCGAATTTCAGCAGGAAATGAGTTGGCAGCGTATGAAAATCTTAGAGAAAGCCTTATAGACTTGCCACTTCGCTACTTTCTATTCGCATGGATCCGGAATATGAATTGTGGAACAATTCTCATGAAGATATGATTCCCAGACAATTCTAAAATATGACACAATTTTCATTGAACATTTTTCGTTGGAAATGAAATTTTTGCTTCGTTTTAAGCGAAATAGACTGACATTTGTCATTGGAAGAGCGATATCTTATCATTTTCAGTATACAAGAAATATTCAGTAAGTGTGACTCTAATAGGCATGAATCTGTGACATTCCATAAATGCGAAGATAAACCGGTATTGATGAAACAATGCAGTCATTGCATACTGATTCTTGGATGCGCAGTCCATGATCTCCACAAACTCCAAATCATAAGTGATAGAAATGCCGGTGGATTTATAATTCCAATATCTAGTTTTTAAAAGAGGTGAATGCGTCGCCAGCCATTTGAGTATCTACAATTTTCAGGAAAACCGGTATGTCATTTTTGTAAATATCGCGACGTTTTCATCTTGTAAAAACCTGACTAATACCGTCATACGTACATCCGATCCGGCGCCTCTGGAGGTCTTCGCTTGTGGAGAAAATCATGCACTTAACCACTGCGTCACGGAAACCACAAAGTCATTTTCCGTTGACGTCATGTTCCATGTCAGCAGCACGGATTAGTGGCTGAAATGTCACTAATTTGGCGATGATTGGATTACGTCTACCGTTGCTAGGACACTCGTTGTCCTGGAAATCAAACACAAGTATTCATGGACTAAATTGCTTCTTGTCCGATGTAATTATTGTCCAAATAATGTCCCATGACTACAAGTAAAGCATTCAAGTTTTCAACGGAGAACAATGCTGCATTTTTTAGATCACAATGAGCGCGATCAAGCGTTGAGAACATGATCCGCCCACACAGGTTTTGTAAATGTGTCCTACAGGTGACCTTCACATCAGTGGGCAAATCAATTTCATGTAACATTTTCGGCAATTTTTGTCTTCTCTTTGATAATTTGCATATATGTTCAATTTTCACGCTGAACCCGAAAACCACAGTGGCGACCACACCAAATGAGCATTTTTACAAGTTCTGCATTTGCACTATATAGTACCAGGTGTCTTCTGACCGATAATTTTGTGGTCTCGGTCAGATGGACATTTTGGACGTTTTACGACATTTTGAAAATCATAATCATTGTCTTTTCAAGCAAAATTCTGTTTTGATGATTCTGTGAATTGTCAAGGGATCCGGATAAAAAATGTGGTTTCAGCATCAATTTGAAATTTTGAGAAAAATCAGAAAGTCTGGTCAAAAGAACACAGGTCATTTTTTTTAATTCACAATTGCTCAATTGTGATGATCCATAGTTGATTTTTTTCTTCTGATGCGAAAACTAGATTCACAAATGATGTATTTTTTCGTGTAAGGAAAATGAAGACATCATTTCTAAGTTGCGAAATGTGCACCGGTCAGAAGACAATTTTTGGGGGACAAAGGCTAATTGAAAAAATATCCCAAATCAATGCATATGCAATCATGAATTATAGTTGGGTTAGAACTGCGGTTCATGCGCTTTCACATAATGTATTACTATATATTTATTATTTAAGTACATCATAACGAAATTTCTTCCTGAAGATAGAATATCTATGCTTGGGACAGGCAATTTTGGCTTTCTTCCGCCTTGAGCTACACTTTTCATGAAGAAAGCTTTGTTAGATTGATTTGAACTTATCATGACTGAAAAGATGAGATCCTAAAGATCAAGATGAAAAAAAATTGTGAAAATCGGTTCAGAACTAAAGATTTTACAGACAAAAGACATATTTTTGACAAATGTTGTTATATAAAATGGATTTACCCATTGACTTGTTGCATTGCGGGGCGGAGATTATCTTTGTCTGATTGTCAGATTGTCGCAGTTGTAAAGAATTTACGACCGGTTTAAGCATCTGACTCACTCACTTATGTTCAAGCTTGTTAGTGGGACGGAGTTTTCCGCTCCATTCCCGTCCTTTTCCCACTGAAAAATACTGGAATTCTCATACAGTTCTCCTTCTTTTTACTTTAAAATGATTATGTCTGCTGCGTGTAGATACAGTTAATTAAGGCGGCTGCTTCCACATTGCAGTTGGTTAGGGATCGTCTATAATTCATGTGGATAGCAGAGAGCTTTGTAGTGCAGTTGACTGTCCATGTGAAAGAGGTGGGCGGGGGTCCACGTGGACACTTAGAGGGAAAATGTTGAAACAATTTTGTGAAGATGCTTTGGTTTGACATAATAATGTTGAGTTGGGAAGAACCAAGTTTTGTTTGATATTCAAAATATAATCTCTTTTTTTATATACTTTGTGATTTATATTTCCATCAGCACCTGCTGATCATCTTCAGGCAAGTGAATCTATTCTGCATAATTCAAAGTAACTCAAAAATTACAAAATTAGTAATGTATAAACATAGAAATGAAAGGTAGAGGCGATTAGCCATATTGAGCAGTTTATTGATTTCCTTTTCATTTGATTTTAGTTTTTTGTGTGTGTTTCTAGTCAGGTTAGAGTTATTACACTCTACTACTGGTAATTGTAGCCCAGTACTATCTGTGTCAATTGTTCTATGTCAGTCAGATTAAATAGCCTGGCAGCCAGAACGCGTTTCTGCAGGGAACGAGGCCGAAAGTGAGACTTTCACAGAATGATGTACACCCTATGCCTACTACGAATCTGTACGTCTACCGAGTTCTAGTGAGTTCCTCTTCTTCACAGACACGATCAAAGAAAAACACATGTAAATCCAATGGGACGCAGATTGCCGTTTTTGGCTAAAATGAAATTTTGTTTGTTTTCTTTGATTAAACGAAAAGTACTGAGCCCAGAGTCATAATTTTTGGCATGGAATGTTTTCAGGCACCCCTGTCTATAAGGCTAAACACACTTAGATTTGGCGAGCTTCTTAAATTCGGCAAACACAAACATTTTGAGCAACTTCATCCACATTCAACCACATTCTCACATACATTGTCGATCAGAAGCATGATAATAGCACATGCACATAATAGGAAATGACCTGAAGATATTCCATGCCAAAAATTATGACTCTGGGCTCAGTACTTTTCGTTTAATCAAAGAAAACAAACAAAATTTCATTTTAGCCAAAAACTGCAATCTGCGTCCCATTGGATTTACATGTGTTTTTCTTTGATCTTGTCTGACAAGAAGAGGAACTCACTAGAACTCGGCAGACGTGACGATTCGTAGTAGGCATAGGGTGTACATCATTCTGTGAAAGTCTCACTTTCGGCCTCGTTCCCTGCAGAAACTCGTTCTGGCTGCCGGACTAAAAGCTATCAAATTGCTGTTGCTACTGGCACAAGGTATCCCAGCACTATCTGTCGCCTCTACCTTTCATTTCTATGTTAACACATTACTATGTCTGCAATTTTTGAGTTACTTTGAATTATGCAGAATAGATTCACTTGCCTGAAGATGATCAGCAGGTGCTGATCGAAATGTATCACAAAGTATATAAAAAAAGAGATTATATTTTGAATATCGAATAAAACTTGGTTCTACCCAACTCAACATAATCAAAATTATTGTTTTTCGTATGCATCATAAATCTACTTTTTAACATTTTGCAAAGACGAGTTTGAATCTTGATCAATGTCTGGTTTGATATTTTAGAATACCGCAAAATAAGTGCCTGAAAAATTGCACATGCTGTCTAGTCGACCGCATTTTTTTATTGACAGCTTTGTTGATTCAAGAACAACCAACCAGCGTATATGCAGAGCAAATCTATAACTTGGAGATTTATAAAAAAATTAGATAGTTTGGTTTTATTTCAAAATATTCAAAGATTTTCGACAGATCACATGAAGTCGAATATCCTCTAAAATAGATATCTTTCAAAATAAAATACTGAGATAAAATTCATACATAGCTTCATATATTTTGTCAAAATAGACCTACCCTCTTGTTGTGTCCTGTGCAGTTAGCTTAGAATCTACCTATCTTATTGTCTACGTAGACCGGCCTCTATTCATGAATAGAGATCGAAGAACAGCCCTATGCTGTAATCCGGATTATCGAATAATCACGAAGAATATAATTTTGTACTGCATCCACACTTAAGGCCAGTAAATGCAGATAAGCAAAGTTGAATACATATCCACAATGAATATCAGTGATTGTCAACTGTCCACAGTGGTGAGGGAGGGGGTGTGTGCTAGTGTCCATGAATTGTCTATTAAGGGGGAGGGGAGGTCAAAAATTCCCATGTTTTGTCCACATGGATTGTGGACGATCCCCTACCATTTTTACGATCAACAAGCCAATATAGCAGTCCAATATCATTAACTCCCAACCTATGCCACTGTATATATGCTTGTAATTCCATAATCAGAATGCAGACGACGCTTTTCTGTCTCAACATTGTGTCTTTCGATCATCACCTTGCAAGTTTAACTGACGATGTTTTCTTAATATTGGAAAGAGAGATGCGTTTTGTGTTAAATAGCATTTCTAGCAAACTGACGCGCTTTTTTTTCGTCTTGACTCTACGTCAGACTGCATGCGTACAATGTCCATTCGTTAGCAGTTGGGGACATTCAATTATAGAATGGAATAGAATACACATTGTATATTGTGAGTGTGACGACATTGACTTTATTTCATTGTATTGAATGCAAATCAATAAAGAAAGACAACTATGAATCGAATGCTAATCCGCTTTTGTGTCCGGTGCTGTTGCTTTGTGTTGGAGTGTTCGCTCTGCGTCCGGGAGACATTGGTTCAAACCTTGGTCGAGTCAAACCTCAGACTTTTAAAATAGGTACACTCTGCATTCTTCCTAAAACTCAGTACAAAATAGAATGAGAGTGATACTTCACAGCAACTTCGCCACATGGAAGAAAGGCTCCATGCCTTATGTGCGTCCGAGTATAATCAAGGTTCATTTATTTTATTTTATTTTTGTGTTTTTTAATAATAATGAAATACAATAAACGATAGATCAAATTGCCACGCAAAATATGTGCGGCTTGTAGGATTCGAGTCTGCGACCAAGGATAACTAGACCTGTGCTCTACCAACTGAGCTACGAGCCACTTATGCGACTGTGTCAATTGGCAGGATCAAACCCTCACCACCACACATCAGTTGTCATAGCAATTATAATCAATGAATAAATAACTCGTCACAATTGTGACCGCCGACATTAAAGCAAGTAGTGGGGATCGATTGTTCACCATAGCATCTTAAACCATGTCGTGAATGCAATTGACAACAATGAAATTACATAAACGGTAGATCAAATTGCCATGCAAAAGATGTACGGCTGGTAGGATTCGAACCTACATTCTAGACATTCTTATTTATTCTTTTTGAGTTTTTCGTGCTTTAAGAAACTTAAACGCCAGCTGTATTTAACTTGGTACTGTTGAAAAATTTTACGTAAAATCTGTGAATTATATATATTGAATAAAAAAATCTGTTGAAAAAAATTATCTTGCTGTTCCTTAAAAGGAAACTTGTGTTCAATTCTTATCAATATTCAGCGCTTTTTACCGTTACTTGATAAAGCGCAAACACGAGGCTAAAACTAGCCATGCATGAACGTTACTGATCAAACTCCAAAATTTTATTTCCTTTTGGTCAATTCTGATTCAGCACATATCACGTACTAGTTGATGCATGCATGAATCGGCGACTTTTGATATGGCGATATTATCTGAGTTTGAATGAGCTGAAGAATAACATCACAATGGGCAAGTAATTAACTCAATTATGGTCATGGCACAAGTAATTAATGCAACAATCTTTTGTAATAAGACAATACACTGTGCACAGGCCTTTTTTGCGTTTCGTGGTCCTGAGATGACTTCTCTATTGATTAATGGACACGCCTGAAGAAGTCCAAAAGGGTGTGAACTCCATTTTGCCGTTGAACATCATGCAAATTCAAATCTGAACTTTAACGAATCAGGAGATTAACCCTCGCCGCACTGGGGGAGGGACGTTTTCAGGCTGTCAAGCGCATCTTTTTCTAATCTTCATTCATCTGTCTTCATTTTTTGAAAAAAAAGCACTAATTTTCTTTTACGCGAACAATTCCTCATTTATTTTCATTTTTTCGTCATTTTCATTCATTTCTGAGATCATTTTTTAAATTTTGGGTTGTATCTGATGAACATTGTTTTGATTATCACAAATTTTTAAATCGTTGATAACCTATAGCCTTGAGATCTCTTTCAGCATTTCGAATTTAAGATCGTGTATTTTTAGATCGCGCCATATGGTAAAAAATATTCGGCATTTCCTATGAAATTTGAAATTCTATATCGTTTCGGAATTGTTTAATGGTGTGACAAATGGTTTGTTTTCTGCAGATGAAAAAGCACGAAAATTCGTATTTGTCCTACAATTCAATTTCCTAAATGGAAAGACGTATTTGAATTTTGCGGTCATGCTTTAATTAAAGGCAATAATTCTGAAGGTTTGACAAGAAGAAAGAATTTAATTTTGGGATTTAGTCGTTCAAGATCTACAAGTAGGCCTTATGTGCTGTGTAAACTTCAAAATTAGTAGAAACCTCCAAGACAGTTCTCATAAAAGAATAAGAAATTCATAGTATTTGATGTAGTTTTCACAAATCAGAAGTTGTATGATCAACTGAGTGGTAGGAACTATCCAACCAACAGCTGTGGATAGTCGATAGGTTGCAGAAATTAAAATTCTGCTTAATATTTAGCATGAAATTGTCTATAGAAACTAGGGCGGATGTAATTGATTCATTATTGATTCTATTTGCTTATCTTGTACTTTCAGAATTAATTAGCTACCTAATTAAAGTCTTAGTATCAATTAGCACCTTTATTACATAGAAATATGACTATTATATGTTGAATAGCAATGCTGACAAAACAGATGAACACGTGCATGATAGAGAAACGGTGGTTTGATTTGGACAATGAAGCAAAATTATTTGTCCTGATCAGCATGAGAGTACGACTGCTGAAGCCGCTACTGTGGACTGTGGTTATGAAAATTTTTAAATTTTTTGTCTGCTTTCCTAAATGTTGAACTTTGGTGTTTTATGAAGCAAAACCATGATCATTTCAAGAAATTTTCCAAAAATTCCCCAAAAAGCTTATTTTGAATTTTTAACTATTTATAACGTAAGCAATATATTTGAGACTGTTATTGACGCCAAATTACTCATTCGAGATACATATCTATTCATTCATTGAATAATTGACTAGGCATGTTTCAAATTGAAGCGAGGAAAGTCCACAAAACAGATGAGGCTTCTTCCTTCACCTTTATTGCGAGGCCTTTCAGGCGTTATCAACGGATATCGTCAGGCAAGTGATTAATGCAAACTGGCCAACGACCAGACTGTGATTAAAACAGCTCACCAGCTATGTCACGAACGTGTCACAAACCAAGCAATCAAGGGGCCATTCTTCGGTCACTGATCATGCGTTATGATAAGTAACAAGTGATTTCAATTCTTCGTCAAGATCAATTGACAAGTTGACAAGTTCATTTTGATTAGTAAGTTTTGACCAGTAACAAGTGATTGAATTCGACTCGATCAGTAATAAACTTTTACTTGTCATAATTACGCACTCATGAAGGAAGAATTTCTACCCATCATATTAGCATTATCAATATCAATGGAAGCAGAAAACACTAAATTAAAATTCAAATGTATTAATGACAATGAAAATAATATGAAAAGCAAAGTCAGGAATCTATCTTACTAGTCCTGAGAAAGTGGAATGCGGAATATATTGACTGGCGTAATGTGAGAATTTTGGGCAGTTCGAGAATTTTGCACGGAGATATGCGGACACTATGCATTATTAAACGCATCCTCCATAGTAACATTCAACATTTTATTTCTTCTGTTGTAATGCATAACCCATTAGACACCCTCATTATCTTATAATGTAAACAGTATATTTCAATTGAATGGATGCATGAATTTCAATAGAACACATAGTATCGAGCCCAAAGGTCTTTTCACCCAAAATTATTGTGAATGAATCTTCTGCATTTCATACGTATAAGGTAAATAAATACTCGATTGAAAGATGCTGCAATAGATATGCTCGTTATTAGATGAAGTGAATTTTTTTAAGAAACATTGCAAGTTTATGTATTTAGAACTTTTTGCATGATCGAGTCATTTTTATCTACACACAATTGCTGAATTGGAAAAATATTTATCTCATCCTCGTCTTCGTATTCTCTTGTGTCTCGTAGAGCTCTCACTGTCTGTGTGATGCTCTCCGTGCTTCTGACAGCTCCTTCGTAATACAATGTTTTTTTCAGCTGAGACATTTCATGATGCTGAATCAGTGTTGGTCTGCTATATATGCCAGGAAGACCGCGACTTAAACAAGTACGAAAAATGGTTCTCTAATGGGTTCGAGAAACATGCACAGCATGCACACAAAATCTCTCAGGATATCATTATGTTGACATACATTGCTAACTTTATATTGAAAAGTAACGCGGAGAAGCATAACTGCGTTTACCAGAAGACACAATTTCCATTCAATTCAGCAAAAGCTTCTAAATGACCTCGATGTCACGTTCTTTGGTTGGAATCTTAATTTTTGCTCTTTTACAAGCTCGTTTTCTCTTATAATCCTGTAAATGGGGCCAATTATTTAGGCATTATTGGCTAAATGGGCAAATGAAGTGGACTGACCAGCGAGGTTGCACGGCCCTATGCCCTGTGATTTTTCATAAGTTGCCCTGTTCTTACCAGTGTCATCATATGATCATTCCTAAACGTTGTGTCATGTAAATGTTGGACATCTATTCCCACTGGGTAGTCCAGTGCCGACAATGCAGCATGTATGATATTTCATGTATTCACTCGTGTTATTCTAGTATGGCCTTTGGTATCGTCAAATTTGCCAAACAAGAGGATTGCATTATTTTCTATTCTCAGAAGTTTCGAACATGCGACTACCCATTTCTCATCAATGCTCTTATTTGCTAGGACTAGTTGGACTAGTCTACACCAGTGATCCCCAACCGGGGTTCATTTGAACCCAAGGGTTCGTGAACAAAAATTAAGGGTTCGCGTAAAACCAGGGGTTCGAAAGGGGTTCGTCAAATATATTTAACCAAAAATCTTTACCTTTTTATCGACGATCGCCCTTTATCCTTTTTATTGAATGAAAATGCAAAATTATGATACACTCATAAAATATTAATATTTTGCTTGATCGTATTAAACTTTATTTTATATTTTATCAGTTATTTTAATTAATCACTGTGGTGTGGAGAAACAAATTTAGTAATTTGTTTTAACGCAGTAAAGTGTTAATTAATCAACAAAAAGTTTTTGTTTGTTTATTCAGTTTCTGATCGCTGATCTATCGCCTGATTTATCTGTCTTAGATTTGCCTGACTTATCAATACTACGTAGGCCTACGGTGAGTCGTCATTGTTTCTATTATTTTACGATGCTACAAAGTATCATATAATAATCAGTAGAGATAAAGGATGTTATTTTGAAAAATATCCGACTAGTTTCAATTAAGTATAAACGACAAATATTAAACAAATAGGGTCTGTATTTGAGCATAGATGCATGTACCTAACCTTTTAAATGTAAAACTTGTAATTATTATTAAGGTGGCTTACTACAGTATTCGACTATTTACATTTCTTGTTCAGACACAATTCAAAGAGCTGTGTACTACTATGAGTTTCTACTAATTCATATGAATATTTCCAAGCTTTAGAGTTTAGAAAAATGTGAATTTTCCTGTTAACACCTTAAAAGATGCAAACTGCGACAATATGAAGATAATAATTTGGAAATTTCAACTACTGGTATAAATTTTATCATAACTTCTTGCTTAATCAAGTCAAAAGAGTGATTGAACTAAGCTCACGCTGAAAACAAAAGTATTGAATTTTGTTAAAATGTTCGCCGGCAGGATTCGATCCCTGACCAGCCCACACGGAATATTCCACCAGCGCAGATGTGCACACAGGGCGCACTCGCTTATCAAAATATCTTGCGAACATAAATAGTGATATTGGAGACAATATTACTGACTTAAATAAGAGTAATAGTGATGATTATTGAGGTACTATATGATTACGTATTTGAATCTTTCAGAGGGTTTAATATTTTCTCTTTTTTTATTCCAGGACGGAAACAATGTCTAAAAGGAATATGACACTCGACCATTTCTTTAAACGGAAACCATCAAACCAGTGTGGTACAGAAAGTATAAATGCTGATGACTTTATTATTGCACAAACAGCTGTTGAACAACATCATTTAGAACCGTCCAAAGAAAGTAATATGGTATCCAAAGATTGTGAACATGAGGAAATGCCAACACAGAATAAAAGTGAAGAAAATATGCGCTGGAAAACGACATCGATTTACAAATGAATGTGATACCGATAGAACTGGAAAATCAGGTAAACGAAGAAAGTGGAATGACGACTACCTTTCTTTTGGTGTTTTTTTGCCTGATGATCAAAAGAACGAAGCTTATCCTTTCGTTGAGTGCCTTATTTGTCGTAAACGTCTTGCCAATTCGAATTTAGCTCCAGCAAAGTTGAAAGCCCATTTACAAGTACATCCTAAGTTCGTGACCAAATCTCTAGCGTATTTCAAGGAAATGTCGAAACAATTAATACAACAGAAAACATTGATGGAGTCAGCTTTTGCTCATAGGAATGATGATAACCTTCTCCGAACTTCATTTCGTATCACAGAACTCATTCTCAAACAGAAGCGTCCATTTACTGAGGGTGAAACAATAATTAAACCAAGTCTTCTTATAGCAGCTGAAGAGCTCCATGGTAAAGGCGCAATGATGAAAGTAAATGATGTCCCCCTATCAGCTACTACGATAAGACGACGAGCAGAAGATTTGTGCGAAAATATGAAAGTTCAGGTCTTGCGCAAGGTACAGAATGCCCCATGCTATGGTCTGCAAATAGATGAAAGCACCGACATTACTCATCGTTCACAGCTCCTGTGTTATATACGTTTTCCAGATTTTTCTGACGATTCACAAAACATAACTGAGCATTACCTATGCTGCATTGATATTGGAGAGAAAGCTACGGGAGAGGCTATCTTTAAAAGCCTTGATGATTTCTTTGATAAATTGGTATTTTGTGGAACAAATGTGTTTCTATAACCACAGATGGGGCTGCAGCAATGACGGAAAATTAAAAGGAGTAATTGCACGCGTAAAGCAGAAATCTCCCGACTGCATTAGTCATCACTGCATTATCCACAGGGAGGCCCTCGTTGCCAAAAAACTAAGTGAATCCAAAGAAAAAAGTAAACTTGAAAGCTGTTTGATGACGTAGTGAAATGTGTAAATTTTATCAAAATGAATTCCAAACAATCCCGCTTGTTCCAAAACCTTTGTGAAGATAATAATTCAGAATACACAACTTTGCTGTTACATTCTTCTGTTCGGTGGCTTTCAAGAGGAAAGTTTCTGGTTCGATTTTTCAAACTCCGTAAAGAAATTCTCATGTTTCTCACTTCTGTAAACAGCGAACATTCGACTCTCTTTAGTGACTCCGACTGTAACATCAATCTGGGTTATATGGCATCAATATTTGACCATTTGAACGTGTTAAATATTTCGCTCCAAGGAAAGGACAGTAATATTTTCCGTGCAGTCAGTAAGATCCGAAGGATTCCAGAATCTGTTGAAGCTTTGGGAAGAAAATGTGAAGAAAGCTGAGTTCTCTGATTTTTCGTTTATGCAGGAAGCGTTGTCGGAAACAAACATTGAAGATTATAGCGACATCATCAACAACATCGTGGACCATCTCACACTTCTGAAATTGAATACAGAAAAATATTTTCCTGAAGACGATTATCTGTCATTAAAAAAGCTAAGTTGGATATTAAATCCCTTTCAACCTGAGCCCGACGCATCGATTCACAATACAAATATTTTACTGTTGCAACTAAAAGACGATCTAGTGTGGAAATCGAAATTTGCAGGAATATCAGTGAGTGAGTTTTGGGTCATCATGTTCTGTGAGGAGAGTGAAATGAGAAAACTAGCTTATAATGCATTGAAGAACCTGGTAAGATTTCCAAATACATATCTTTGCGAGCAAGGATTCTCTGCGATGACTCAAATTAAATGCAAAACAAGAAATTGACTTAACGATTTGGACGTACCAATGAGGGGTGCACTGTCATCGCTTTCGCCGGATTTAGACATATTAATAAAGAACTTTCAACAACAAAAAAGCCACTGACTCCTGAGCACAGAGATACTCGGTCGAACGTTGTAATTTTACTTCTTTCTTCACAAATAGGCGTCAGTTCTATTTATAAGGTTTGTAAATGCAAGAAAAAATGAATAACTACATGTGAAATTTACAAGAAAGAATGTTGAAATTTATTTGCGTTTTTATTTTAACTATAATTCTGTAAATGCTGGCCTATTTCCGAGTTAGGGTTCGTCATTAATCTCAAATAATTTTTGGGGTTCGCGCCATATAAAAAGGTTGGGGATCGCTGGTCTACACGATAGTCTATATAATCAAAGCGTCCATCGTATGAAGACCGCGTGCCGCAGATTTCTATGATCGAGGACAATGAATTCAGCGAAATTCATTGCTACTTTTTGAATCATCGATGTTCTTCTGTTAGGACTTTTCAGACTAAAATGCTTGATATCACATTTATTATTTGACTTTGGCATCATGATGATTATTAGAATAATTCGTATAATATAGATGCTATATTAGCATAAAATCGAATTGAAAATCTCTGACGGAAATTTCCAGTAGAAATTTACCGCAAATTGTCTCAATGTGTTATTCTGTTATTCACCACTTTTCGACCAATAAAAGCTCCGCATTAATCGTCGGTATTTAGAAAGATTAATAACTTGACAAGTGGTTGCTGATCAAAGCGAATGTTTGAAATAATTGTCACTTGTCAAAATCAACTTGTCATAAATCACTGATCACTTGTTACTGATCATAAACCGAAGAAATGCCCCCTGAAGATATATCTTGCCAAAAAGTGTTGCGCTAGGGTTAATGGATCTCTCATAGTCGGAGCACACACACCAAACTAATGGTCGAAAACTTCAATTAACAAGTCTTTATCTTTGATTGTGCTTGTAGATCAAAAGAACTCGACGAGTCGACAGAACTCGGAAGGCGCACATTTCCGTTATAGTCATAAGGTGTACAATATGCTGATAGCCTGATCTTCGGTCTCGTTCCATGCAGAAGCTCGTCCTGGTGGCGGGACTACAAACTATAAGTATATTTCCATGTTTCCATAGTATTTGCTACAATCACTCAGATTTTATGTGTTTATTCAAGATTCTCGTGTCCAAAGCGTCCGATAAGAAGGCATAAAGGAGCAAATCAATATGAAAGACAAAGAACAAATGAAAATAGTGAACACTTTCCGAAATTATCTGACTACTGTTCAGTCCTACCTCGATCTCGATCAAAATTTGCTTAATCGAGGTCGGGGTCAAGGTCGAGGTCGAGGTTGCACCTCTGCTGCAATCCCTCTCAACCGATCGAATTGCGGAAATGACTGTCTGAATACTGACAATGAAAATGTTCGGAAATAGTAGGCATAGGGTGTGCATGAATATGTGAAAGTCTTAGTTTTGGCCTGGTTCCCTGCAGAAACTCGTTCTGACTGCCGGACTATGACTGTAGCACGTGAATACTCACATGAGATGCAGATGAGAGTTAAGCCGAGCAGTGCGATGACCTTCATGACTCGTGTGATGTGGAGAATGTGTCTTCCTTTGCTTTGCCGACCCTTTTGAGCTAGTTGTCATGTTTTCTGGTCTCCAAGGCTGTGATGCATCCGGGGATTGATGCACACGGATCGTCAAGGAAGTGAGAGAAGGATTTGTTGGAAATTCCGCCAGAAACTATTGTTTTCAGTGATTACCGATCCCTAAGGTCGTGTCCTGAGGAGCGGAGCCTTCCCATTGTCTGTCTTCTTTCCTGATTACCTTAAGAATTACCCAATCTCTTTGTCTATTCATTGTGCCACCAGAAGAGATGAACTATTGATGGAAGGACAAATCGTGAGAGAATGAAAGATTGAATGTATTCATGCCGTGAATTAAATTCTATTCAACTTGTTCTTTTCACAGTTTATACCAGTGTTTCTCATCATTTGTATAGTCAGAATAAATTAAGGCCCAATGTGAAGCCCTAAAATGAAATTTGGCCAGAAAAGTAGACGAAATAGTTGACAGAATGAGCTCTGAATCAATTCATCTGATGCCCCATATGTGTTTAGGAGGCATGCATAGAGATCGATGGGGTTACATAAAAGCTGACACTTGTGACTGAACTCTGTTCAAAATTACGGTGAACTTCATATTCTATGTTTGATAACACAGGTTTTGCTAGTTATTAATGTAAACAGATCAGTCAAGAAAAGATAACAGTGTGCAAAAGGCGGCATTGTATGTCAAATAGCAGAGTCTGTATTTCATGTGTATTTGTTGATTTACTGTGTATTGAATGCGGCATTACGAAAAATGAATAATTTACAAAATTGTTTACAAACATAAACAAACTGTGCGTGATCAGTAATTGTTCTCATTTGAATCATTGGCGAAATGTAGTGGTTTTCCTAAAAGAATTAGAACATGTTTGCGGAGTCATTGCCTCTAGATTTTGCTCTGCTAGTTGAACCAGGGTTGCATGACGTTGCTGCAGAGTTTGACTGTTCAGTTGCTCTCTCACTTTGGCCATTTGGCGTTTAGACCCAGCTATCCATACAGAAAAACATTTTTCAGCTATATTCAAGAACGAACTATACGACTATACGGTGGGAGGAATCATCACTCGTGGGAATGGTGTAATTGAGCTTCCGTGTGGCGACGATGACACGGGGCATTATCAAAGAGGAATATACAAGGATCCCCTCCAGTTGCATCGGATGCCTTTCCTAACCATTTGTTGAAACGTTCAGCATCTGTTCCTCCTTCGAAGAATTCATGGTGAATGACTCCACGTCTGACAGAAACGGCCAAAATTAACGTAAAATTATGGCCTCGATTTGATCCAATAACTCACACGGCAAACACCTTTTTAAAGAGAACATTGATTCTTGATCTGTAAATGCCGTTCAAGCGTTCCAAAATCTAAGTTTCTCTATGTTAATGGAATATCATAGTGACGTATTCCTATTTCAGTGACGCAGACAGAAATCAAGTGCCGCTGTTGATTAACATAATTCTACTATTGGGTGGTAAAACCTGTATGATAAAATACCTGAACAAGCCCCGGGAGACTTCAGATGTACTCGGCAAGTTTTTTTAGCCTCATAGGTCATTTAAGTAGACCATGTAATGGCAGACGCGTCCTGAAGAAGTTTGGACGCTTGTTCCTCATTCTACAACCTACTGATTCCGCACAATTTGACGAAATATTACTCTCAATCTTTTGGCAACACATCTGACTCTCAGCAGAGACAGCTCCGAGCAGCGATTTGGATATATGTTACGGTTAATATTTTCGTTATTTCTAGCAATATTTCCAGTAATAATTGCCATTTACATCTCTTGTGATATAAATTTGCCGTTTATTAGTGGTTTGGTTCATTATTATCGGGGAATACTTGGCCTTCACAATCCTTTCACAATGCAAGTTGAGAGTACCTTGAGAACACCACTTTTACGTACTGGTTGCTGCGCCTCGCAGGAGCACATCAAAGCGAGAAGGATTTGAAGTGATGCCTCAAATTCTTAAAACGTCAATTGTGCTTTAAGCAGCCTTAAAGTGCCTATCACGAGTATGCTGGTTGAATGAATGGTTCAGCGTCACTAGTCCCCCATACTGGGGCTTGGACGGTGCTGAGATGGTCTTTTAGTCCGGATGCCGTTCCTGACAACTTCGGGGCTCGACCTCTGGACCGAAAGATCGCTAGGCCAAGCACTTAGCCACTGTGCCACGGAGACCACTCGTTGCTGCAATTTTTCAATTTCACAGCAATATTTCGATTGTCAATATTGGTCAAGCAGTTGTCCGATAAGTTCAATCATTGTCTAGTTAGAGCAGTCAGTTATTGTGAAAGTCAGTCAACAGTCATTCATGGACAACTGACTACGCTAACTAGATAACTGATCGAATTAATCGGACAACTGCTTGACCAATATTGACAATCGATTGTATCATGTTGACATATGATTTTCTTACGTGGATACATGGGTGATAAAACCTTTTTGAATAGAAAAATTTAAATTGTGAAAAAAATAGTGACGACCATTTTTTAATGCTCAACTTTTGAAGGTTATCTGACGTGGATAACACTATTTCCATTCTTGATAACTGGAAAGATCGAGGTATATTACAAATGTTGGTATAAATATAATTCGCATGAAGTTTATTTACTCCTTTTACGCGAGCAACAAATCCTCCTTCAACTGGCTACTGGCTTCGACTAGCAGCAGTAGATGCGTTTTTTATTTGTGAAACAGAAATCATTACATAGGTCTACATGACGACATGAATATATGCTTTCGACACACATATATAGAGATAAATTGCGGTAAACCAATGATCAAATTTACATTCATTAATGACTATTAGAATGAGAAGAACGACACATGAAAGGCGAGAAAGAATTTGCATAAATGATTCAGTGACTCAGAGGCACACTGTGTTTCTTAGAGAATCTGAAAACTGATGGCATGCCACCGTAAGAAGATGGTTTACTTCTCAGACAACCGAGTCCATAAACTGGAGACCAAGCACAGGAGTCGATCATTAAGTATGCCTGATGTGCAGTTGCATGACCAATTTCCTTGTTGTAGTCATGATAAATGATTTGGTGAGCCCGGTTGTGAACTTTTCTCAAATTCTTTGCACGTTTGTTGTTCAGACCCACAAACAATGGACAGTAGGATTCCATTACTGAACGCACTATCGCTTCGTAGACTTGGTGAAGATCGCAGGTTGAAATGATGGGTCTCAGTCCGCGCAATATGTGAAGTCTCTGACTGCATTTATGACGCACATGCTCCACGTGTGAGTTTCAACTGAGCTTATCATTGAATATGACTCCAAGTGATCAAATTGATGGCTCCCTTGATATTGCCATATGTTTTAAAAAGTGGATCGATTTTTGAGTTACCAACATGCATTTTGAGTTAGTACCACTACTAAAGATAATGGTTGATAATAATGATAACGGTATCGGAATCACGGTTTCTATCGGTGATCCTTGATACTTAGTGTATAAATAGCAAAAGTAGTTCACTTCGTGTTGTATTAGAAGAAATACGGTATGTGTGAAAATTTTTGTTACCAACTTTGTCGCCTCTCCATCAATTTGTAAACTAAATGAATTGAGTTGATTTAAGGTCATTTTCTACAAGGTCATTCATCGTGATTTTTTCTCACAAATGATGCATTGAAGGGACAATAGCGCTGATTGACTTAGGAGATCGTGAAGAACATGAAAAGTGAATCAATTATTCATCACTGCTCCAAAAGGAGTTCATTGCTCTTTTAATTAGACTGTTCTTCCATGTTCTAGAAGGGATTCCACTGAATAATGCTATCCACTAGGGGATGAGACAAACTGCGTTACAACCGTTTCTTAGTAACTGTCAAGTTGCCACCTGAAGCATTTGAAAGCTGTCAATCCTTCCTCACCAGTTCTCCTGTTTGGCAAATCTTTCGAGGATAGTCAATTTTGAATACTTCGAAGTCGATTCGTCAGACTTTCTCTTCAAGCATGCATTACTCCTGATCAAATCTTTGTATTAAGTGATAAATTTAGTAAATGCAGGGAATAAATTGCATTGCAGAACTTTTAAAGTGATCTTGGTAAAGAAAAGTTGTTTTTTCGCAAATATTCATTATTGAAAATTAATAACATCCAATCATGCTGATCTTTTAAAATGATTGTACGTTATTTTATCTGTGATATTTGTTTTGCTTGATATGCGGTTCTTGAAGTGATAAAAGTCAAACATGTACAATGGGAGATGCACCAACTTGTAAAAAGACGTTTAAAGTGATTTCCGGTATTCGATTGCATAGGCCATGTCTTCTCTACATTGTCATCAACAGACTGATACAAAATCGTTGCTTCTCTGATGTGTATTCGCCGATGGCATGATAACATGCCGTGAAATCCGATGAAATTTGGGATCAGTTTGTGGTGTAAATTACCACTATTCATCTTATCCGAGAAACATCACGGCACGATGCGTCGGATGAGCAGCGATATGAATTCTCTGCATTCACGTGCAGAACCTTAAATGCTGGTGTTGCAGTTCCGCCTTTGCTTCTGATTATGATTACAATTTCCGATCGGAAAATGTATTGCTGTATTTATTTTCTGACCAGGAGGTAAAAACATATTATGTTATGCATTACCCTTGCTTTTTTCCGACTGAAAATATTTTCCTAAGTTCGATGTCTTGTTTTCCTATGATGACTTTAAAACAGGGATGCGGAGTCGGAGTCGCGGAGTCCTGTCATTTTTGCTGGAGTCGGAGTCCTATCAAATGATAGGACTCTGGACTCCGGCTTATAACCAGACCAGAAACATGATACAAACAAATTATTTGTCCTCGTGCACGGCTGTCAATGTCTTGATGTCAATTTTCTCCGTCAAACAAAAGTACAGAGACAGCAGTGCATGCAAAGCTTGTAATTGTTGATGGAATGAACCGTGATAGTAAAAAAGGATTGTCTTTTCACTCGGTGATTTAGGCCCGTATTCATAGTGGCAGCTTCAGCTATGTCTTAGACGCAGCTAAGCTACGACTTCGCTAAGACCCGAATTTCATTGCTATCTAACTGGGATTCATTAAGATTTCTTAGAATAGCCGTGACTAAGCTGCCGCTAAGCATCGAAGAACCAATCAGCTTCAAACCTTGATTTCTCGCATGCACGCATTGTGTGAACACAGCTATGAGGGAGACTGGCTGCATTGTACTCGGCCGTCTTACGTTTGACAATGTCCCGATCTGAAGAGCGCAAGCGGAAAGCACCTTTTCACGATGATGAAATTGCTGTTCTGGTAGAAGAGTACGCCAAGGATAAACGCATTTTTGAACCGATGCCTGGTGAGAAGTCTAGTACGGAAATGCGAAAAGAGTGCTGGCAGAAAATTACGTCGGTTTTGAACAGCCGCTTCGGACACGGGAGAACGTGGGAGCGAGCCTCAAAGAAGTGGAGCAACTGCAAGCAGATGACAAAAGAAAAGCTGGCACAACAGAGAAGACATGCCCAAGGAACAGGCGGTGGCTCTCCTATCTCTGCACTTCCGACCTGCATGACTGCAGTGGCTACTGTGTATGATGGCAGTGCCTCTTTTCATGGCATCACAAGTGGCCTTGAGAGCGGAGCACCTGCCATTGATCGTAGACAGTTTGATTTGGGTAAAACTGAAGCCCACACTCACTCTGCTATTGAGACGCCTGACAGAGAGGAAGAGAGGAGTCATGCGAGTAGCAGCTTCCAGTCTACGGTGGAGAACGTCACAATGCACGAATTGGAGCCAGTTCAGGTACGACCAGACGGTCCTCAGGCGTGGACACGGGAAGCAGGGGACACAGGGTTCCCTCGAACGAAAGGAAGCGTGCCTACCGATACTGAGATACGCAAGATGCAGGCTACTGTGCTGAAGAAGCACTATTATGTGCTTCAGGTACAGCATGACTGTTACACCATGTGGAGAGAACAGCTCTCACAGAACTTGGGATATGAAAATAATATTTAGTACATAAAAAACAGTATAGTCATTTTCTTCATGCTCTCTTATACGAGTGGTATTTGATAAATAAGATAAAACTGTTATTGTAATCAATCGCTGTTTCCTTTCCGGACATGATCACAGTTAATTTTTATCACAAAATTTATCAAAATTTCATTGAAAAAACGAAGCTGCTATATTGTCACGAATAATCCGTCCACCTTCATTTACTTGTTCATCTTCAGCTTGGTTGTCTTGGACATGTGTTCCTTCATCAACATTTTCCATTCTACCCATTTCTGGCAAAGGCATATTGCGAGTGATAGCAATGTTATGTAAAATCACACATGCCGTGGCGAGCCTGCAAGCCTTTTCGGGAGTTACTTGTAGCTCCTTGTGTAGTAATCCAAATCGTCGCTTCAAATTGCCAAAAGATTGCTCAATGCGCATCCGAGTGCCACTATGAGCAAAATTGTATCGCGCTTGACCTTGTCCATTTGGCACTGCATACGGAACTAGCATAAAAGCACTACCAGGATAGCCGGCGTCTCCCAGCAGATAACCAAGATGTGGTCCCTGTTGCAATGTGTTGTACAATTGGCTTTGGCGAAAAATAAATGAATCATGACAACTTCCTGGCCAAGCGGCATAAAAATTTGTAAATCGTCTTTCAGCATCGCACACTGCTTGGCAATTCACAGAATAATAGTTTTTTCTATTTATGGAGGTGTATGAGTCCGGAGAACTTGGTGCTTTGATGCGTATATGTGTGCAGTCGATGCAACCGATCACAGAAGGTATTCAAAGCAAGTCGTAGAATAGAGATTTCTGTCTATTCAATTCTTCACCATTCGGAAATTTGATAAAATTGTTCATTTCAGTTAATAGACAGTCTGTAATTTGTGTAATGCATCTACTGGCGCTAGGTTGCGAGATGTTTACGAGGTCACCACATACAATTTGAAAGGAGCCTGTCGCGTAGTATCTCAAGGCAGTAGCCAGTTGAACAGAAGATGAGATTGGACGACCACGGTTGCTGTTGATATTTGGCATGTGTTGCTCTACTATTTCGGAAAGATATGCAAGTCCAGCACTGTCAAAGCGGCAGCGCTCAACAAGTTCCGTGTCGCAGAAATTCTCAAAAGGATTTTCAACGCAGTGATATCTCTTCCGTCGGTTGTTTCTGGCAATGAAGTAAGCCATAACTGTAGAAATGCAATTCATGACCAAACCAAGTCTTTAATATAGAGTTTAGACATCTAAAAAGCTATCTAACTATTATAATGGAACCTGAAAGACGGCATCTAAGCTCTAAAAAATAGCTGTGAACTATGAATACCAATATTGTTTAGTTAGCTACAGCTAAGCTGTAGCTACGATATAGCAGTGACTATGAATACGGCCCTTAGTCGCAAGCATTCATAGCCTCGATCACACCTACGCACCAAAGGTCACATCAGAGACAAAAATGAAATTCTAGTTTGTTTGAGGACATTACCTCTTACCCTCACGTTAATCATGTGTGATGGCTCCTCCAAAGCGCATATTAATATCGAAAGTGCACTCACATTTTTTGGAGAAGGATGGGGATTTTCCTGCCTGGTAGAGATTGGAGAAAAATCGTGTGAAGCACACAACAAGAAGATGGGAGGAGCCGAGTCGCATGCATCCAACTTGAAGCGACATTTGATAAACTTTCATCGGAAATAATTGGTAATCTCACCAATGATCACTAAAATAGGTTCAGGTAAGCCTATAATGATCCATCATTTAGGTTACCAGTTTTTTTTAGAAAACTAGGCTATGCGAGCCTATATACTATATACGAGCCTCGTATATACAGGCCATTCGTGGTCGGAGTCCTATCAAAAGCCGGAGTCGGAGTTCTATCAAAATTACGTGTATAGGACTCCGCATCCCTGATTCAAACAGTCTCCATTATAAAGACATGTTGTTGATGTTCACAGAAACTACGAGCATGGACAACATATAAGGCTAGTTGGATCATCCTCACAACACCGGACATTTTTAAACACAATGACAGCAGTACATCGAACACAACAACTGAGAAAGTGCAAAAACTTTGAGTTTCGTTGGAAGTCCCTAATCACTTGTTGCACAATTTCATAGGTCTGAATTTCTCTTTGCATAAAACTGTGCTGATAATTACATTTTTTCTTACATTGTGCTTTCCAGCGGCAGGCATTTTTGATTTCCGTGAATGCATTTATGGCTGTGAATTTGAACACGTCATCTCGCAGAGTTGAGGCTGCCAGATGAAAAAAAAGAAAAAAGAAGGATGAATTTCCTCTGTCCCTTCTAACCCTCTTATCTATAAAATTATCACTAAAATCTCTCATCAGCACACCTTTTCATCGTGTGAAAATTTAACTTGCCAATAATTTGCATTGCCCCAAATTTTGCTAAATCAAAGTTCTTTTATCAAAAGGTCTTTTACTGTAGTTTTTGGTATCATCTTCAATATCAACTAATTTCTTCTGTATTGTTTGATGTACTTCTATTGCAACTTCTTACATATACGGAATGGATGTAAGAACATATGGACGGTATTAATATGCAGCCTTGGAGAAGGTTTCTTCTAATGGAGGCATTAGTTTTCCTCAAGGTCAGTGTTTCATTCTAAACTTCTCCTATTTATTGTCCATATTTTGCTTTCTGTTTGCTTAATCTGAAATATAATTGTATACTACTCATTTATTTTTTTCAATAGTACTATATCTATTTTGAAACTAAACAGCGGATTTCATTAGCGGCAGTTTTAATAAATAGAAACTGAATACACTAGTCGGAAAATATAAACTTCCTTTTCGTGCTCCTTGCAAACCTGGGCAAATTTAAATTAAGAGCATGTTTACTACTGAGGGCTGTTTCATAAAATTAAGCAGTCTGACATACATCAGTAGCATTATCAGCAGTGGGCCTTGTGGCTTCAATTTTCCGACTGAAAATGCAGCATTCAAAATAACGCAGTGATACAAATTGCGATCCATGAAGATTTCGGACTGATAAAAGCATTTATATGCATGCATATCCGCGTGATTGGTCGATTAAAACAATTCTGGATATTTCTTCGTAAATAAAATCATAGAGACAATGGCCATAATTAAATTTAAGACATGCTCATACACACACGTAGATGTGTTCACAATATTATTCAGATAAAAAAGCCGATTCAGTGAATCATCAAAGCAAAGCTAAGAAAATTGAATTAATTCACATGCATTGTTGTCATTATTGTATGTAAATAGATCAGTCAAGAAACGATAATAGCGTCCAAATGCGGCATTGTATCTCAAGTAGCAGAGTCTGTATTTCATGTGTACATATTTGTTACTACATGTACTTTTTAGAACGCATTTCCAATTCAAAAGTATAATTTGCAGATCAGAATGCGGCATTGCGAAAAATGAATAATTTACAAAATTGTTTACAAACATAAACAAATGATGGGTGATCAGTAATTGTTCTCATTTGAATCATTGGTGAAATGTATGTAGTGGTTTTACTCAAGTATTGATGTAGTTGTATTCAAACGCACAGAATATCATTATTCCGACACTGTATTAATTGATGACTGGAACAGTCACACACATTGAAAACAATGTTGCGTCGTGGACAGTCGTTTTCATGGCAACTGAAATCGTCATCAAACACCTGTTGTCCATACTAGTTTAATCTGAAAAATCGGATTTCTAATTTTATTCTTAATGTTTATAATTCAATTCTACGCAATGACATCTGTCGACCCTCGAGTGCATTCTGTTGACTAGTAGAACTCCGTTAATTTGGACAAGTGTATACTCAACAGATCCAGATGGCCTTGATAAAATATGCTACGGTATTAACTACATTTGCCATAAGTATCACCTGTAAGATCGCTGTACGATTTGTGAAAGACGACGTGAGAGATCTTCTTTATCCCAATCAGCAAGGAGTTGGGGTCCCCAGTGGAGCAGAGGCCATAGTTCATACGGCCAGAAATTACCTACAATCAAAATTGGACTCGGGCGACGAAGTTGTAATGCTGAAAATCGACTTTACCAATGCCTTTAATTCAATCAGGAGGGACATTGCCTTATCTGAGATCAAGAATTCTCTCAAACATATATTTTCCCTCACGTGGCAGATGTACAGTGTCCCCACATGTCTGTTCTACGAAGATAGCGTGATCTATTCACAAGAAGGCATGCAGCAGGGGGATCCCATGGGGCCTATAGTTTTTTCAATGGCTATGCAAAAAGTGATTCAAAATTTGTGCATTGACGTAAACTGTTGGTATTTAGACGATGATTGTCTTATTGGAACTGCTCAACAAGTATTTCAAGACTTAACCAAGATAAAAGAGATGTCACGTGAAATCGGCCTATCACTAAACTTGTCCAAATGTGAGATCTTCGACCCAACAGGATCCACTTCTACTTTACAGGTCGACATTTTCAACGACATGAAGATATTAAGTATATCTAGTGCAACTCTTCTTGGGTCCCCAATATTCCATCAGAGCGCAGATAAACTGTTTTCCGACAAATTGCAGGCGATGGAAAACATCATGGATTCATTGTGTGATATTGACGCCCATTATGCTTTATTTATCTTGTCTGAGTATTCCAAAAATGATCTATCTTCTGAGGACTTTTCCGTTTTACCACCAACATCGTCATTTATTATTACAATTTGACAATATGCAAAGGAAATCACTGGAGAGCATTTTGAACTCCTCCTTAACACCTCAAGCCTACTCACAAGCTTTTCTTCCTGTGAAATTTGGTGGGCTCGGCCTAAGAAAAGCTTCTGATTTGTCGCTGCCTGCTTTCCTCGCATCGTCCCATGGTGTGGCAAAGGCAATATCGGACATTCTTCGAAGGGATTATTCTGATCCATCTGTCGCAGATGCTTCATCCACGTGGGAGAATCAGTGCTCACATACACCACGACCTACAGGGGACCAAGCTAAACTTCAAAGTGCATGGGATCGACTTCTACGTGGTTCAACTCAAATTCGATGAACTTTTCAATTCGATCACCGACATTAGAGGGAAGAGACGTCTTCTTTCTGTTTCTTCACCTGGAGCCGGTGCTTGGTTGGATGCTCTTCCTCTTTCAAGTCTTGGCCTCAAGCTTAATAACGAGCACTTGAGAATTGCCATTTCCTTGCGTCTTGGCTCTAATATATGTTTCCCGCATGTGTGCAAATGTGGAATCAATATCGACAAGAGCGGCATCCACAGTCTCAGTTGTCGTTTAAACAAGGGAAGATCAATCCGTCACTCAGAAGCCAATGAGGGCCTTCGTCTCAGCCGGTTTGCCTGCAATCCTGGAGCCGCAAGGCCTCAGTCGTGATGACGGGAAGAGGCCCGATGGAATAACTCTCACTCCATGGTGCAAAGGAAAACCTATAGTGTGGGATTTCACCTGTGTGGACACTTTGGCAGAGAGCAATCTCTCAGTATCTTGCAAAGGAGGTGGCAACTTGGCAGCTATGGCAGAAAACAAGAAAAGGAGAAAATATGAACAACTACAGAGGTCATATATTTTCTGTCCAATTGCAATGGAGACGTTTGGAGCATGGGGTCCGGATGCGACCGCTCTTGTGAAGGCAATTGGACATCGCATCAGTGAAGCTACCGGAGAGCCTCGAGCATTAATGTTTTTGAAACAAAGACTGAGTTTAAGTGTTCAAAAAGGCAACGCAATCAGTATTTTATCTTGTTTACCAGATTCGAGAGATCTAGGTGAACTTTATTAGCTTTGACTTTTACACTTTTACTTTTCCTAATTTGTACTTTTGTGCTTACTTTCCTTGTATCAAATGTCTATTCGATTATTGCCACACAAGTTAAATATAATTGATTGGACTAAATTTGCTAAATTAAAAATTTACTATTGACGAGTCAAGAAGCAGACTACACATCTCAATTTTGTCATGCACCTGAATCATGATGCTGTTCATGGAATTTCCCTGGTAATCAACTTAATTTCCTCTTCAATTAGATGTTTCAAACCATTCATCTCATGATTGAAAAATTTCTCATTAGCAATGGCAAATGATTCATGGGAAGACTTAGGGCAACGCGATGTAAGTCTAAATCATATTTTTGATCAGCACCAATGCATTTCTCCTACTACTCGGTGAAAATCTTTTGATGTGATTTTAAATCAGGAGCAATGTGTGGAAAGCGTAGACCAACATTTTCATGGTGTGCGTTCAAAGGAAGGCGCTAATTACTTTTCATGTGCATATAGGCCTACATCTAGAGAGAACTTGCATGATAATGACAAAGATATTAGCATCATGAAATTACAGTAAAAATTCACATTCGTACACATTTAGTAAAGGCTGGATGAAAAAGCGATTTACATGTAGCAGCTGATTAATTTTTCCATCTCAGCAACTTGTTTGCCTATCTAAGTATTCAAATGTGTTCATTTAAACAGTATGAAAACATCGAAAAATGAAAAATATGGCGAAATATTCTCAGTATGACGTAATCAAGACGATAATGATAAAAGTCTTAAAGTTGCCATTTATGGTGTTAAATATTGCTCCAATTTTTGGATCGGCGTCCTGATTTTTGTCCAGAAAGATTGGTATGTTAATTTGTTTAATTTCATAGAGGCATGTCTGTGCCAACCCTGCTTTCATTTCATTCTTTTGTCATACATGCCAGCATATCTTGTGCATATGTCAAATTTAAAAATTCATTGAAATGAAAATCAGTGTCAAATTGATAAATGTAATGCCTTAATAAGTTATGTGGCGTACTAGGAATCCACTGTGGAGTGATTTCCTAGTGGTCCAGGAGCACGCTGCGCCAAAACTTAATTAGTAATGTTGAGTTGATATCAAAAAGTATTCGGAATTCTGATGCGCATGGGTTATCCCCTACGTTTTAAAACTTCTCTAAAATCCGTAAAAATGAATCAACCGTCGCAAAACTTCAGAGACACGCATTTGAGTATATTTTCTACCCAGATACAAAAATATATGCAAGTCCGATTAGTATGTTTTTAATTAGAAAAAACAACTTGACTTGTGCGATGTCAACAGCTCCATCTGACTTCGTTCGACAATTTTTTCTTACTCGTGTCTGCATTCTCTTTCCGTCTTCGTCTAATCCACTGCTACTTGAAATCTTCCCACGACCACTACCTTGCCACACCTTTCTAAACCCATTTGGCGCCACTGCAACGTATTCGTTACACTACTTTTCGGAATCTGCTGTTTTCTCCAGCTTGCGAAATATGATGCAGCATTTTGATTGCTATACATGATTTATAACATATTTTCAGGTAAACATTCGCCACTTCAAAAATTAGCACGAAGTGTTGCTTTCATTTTATCACGAAATTAGACAAAAAGTGGACATACAATCTGATTGTACACTGCAAGACGCAGTGTATGAACGTCCACATGTAATTCATTATTCATGTGATTTGCGTGATCTCATTATTCATAACATACCGAAAATAGCAATCAATACTTCCTCTGATGTTCAGTCATGACATGGCATGTCATTTTTTTAAACCGTAGCGTTTTAGTTACACTGGCATAATCTGATAAAAATGTCGAATACAACAACAATGTATATGAAGGAAACGGTGATGAGCACAATCAGTTTTCTTCAAAACCAATGTTTGTTGAATACCAAAAATGAACAATATTGGAAGGATTTTAATCTTAGTGTATTCCAGGTGTGTGTATAATGATTGTCGCTATTTTTAGCCTATAGCTTTCCGTAACAAAACCAATCGAAGTCCATCGTCATAGTATTTTCCTCAACATTATATACTTCCTGACTCATGTACGAATGCAAGTCAAAGAGAGACATCAAATCTCAAACATCCCACTTGAAGCCTAATCATAAAGGTTGTAGAGTGCCAGTCCGCCTGGGAATAGAAAAATATGTCCCTAGACTTGAAGACTATCCTTGGCATAGACGCTGCGTCTCGCCCTATAAGAGCTCGAGATGGCCCAAACTACTTTAAAATATCTATAAAGGATAAAATTGATTACATCCACCTGTGTCGATATAGCTAAGTCTTAGCTATCGAGACAATGCCCAGGGAGTTGTTAAACTATGATATGACTCAAGCATCGACTGAAATATGCATTTATGCCAACGCTGACTGTATGTGACTGTCACCACAAGGCTTCCAGAAACAAATGCTCTATCAGAGTCATGAGACGATGATGAGTACAAACTTGTATATAAACGATGTCTCATAGGTTAGTGATATTGCAGGGCACTGTGAGATTCCAATGAAAGATGACTTGAATGATCATTTCAGTGAACAGAAGAAGCCGTCAACAAAATGTCAAATATCGGTGATTCTCATCTTCGCAAATTGGAAAAACATTCTCTCTGAATGCATTTCAAGACAGGAATCCCTATGAGATACTTGATGCGTGTGCTGATGGTCTTATCGATCTATTGGTAGCAGAAACCAATGACTACCCGGGACAAAAGAATTGTTTAGGCCTACATAATGCTGACCAAACTCAAATGCGCTCACTTATTGGTGTCCTTTATTTGAGTGGACATCACGAATTACCGAGGTTTCTCCAACTGTAGCATAACTTTGCCGTCGATGTAGTAAGAGACTCAACTTCTCGACAGGAATTTCTAAACATAAAAGCCTACTTTCATTTTAACGACAACGATTTTACAGCGAACATCAATGACAAGTTGTATAAAGCACACCTTTGATTGAATTTGCTAATTCATTGTTTCGACAAATACCTCTCAAATGTGATGAAAGGCTTTCATGATGAAGATATGACTCACTATCGACAGGAATTGGTTGGAGCAATTCGTAAGTTGAATTTGAAAAAACATGTTTTTGTATATTTTGACATCACAGCGCCATCACATCGCAGAAATCGTCGGTGCCTTAATTTCTAGGAAAGGGTTGTTATTGTCATGAACTGGTCATCATAGATTATTCTCAATTATAACATTCTAAAATATGCTTACCACCGTCTTTATAGAAAATGTGCCGATATCTTTATAGGCGGCCTTAAATGGATTAAGTTACGTATATTAAAGGAAGGGATGTGATCTGGCCCTGGGTCATTATCACTTCAAGAGTATCGCGACATGACTTTGTTGACCTCAAGTGCTATCTGCTAAGACTATAAGGTCAGGCGAAGCTATAAGATCAAGCTGCTGACATCGCTACACTTCACGTTATCGTTTCTAATTCATAAGGCACTTGTCGGCTTGTCCGTCTTGCCTAAATTTTTGCATGTGTGTAGAAATATACTCAAATACGTGTATCTGAACTGTGACCATTAATTCGTTTTTTATGTATCTAAGACAAATTTGAGAGCGTGGGGCAGATAACCCGTAACCACCGAAAATCTATGCTGTTTCCACTACTAAAATGCTATTAGAACTCCTATAAATGACTACTGAAGTTACAAATAAATGACTGCAATGAGTAAATCCCGGGATTTCGGGATTGATGACGCCCCCTCCTTAAAACTATGGCACACCTTCGGCTGATTATACTGCATAGTGTGTAACTAGAGCTATTCATCCTTCACAAGAACGCGTGTATCAGCCGCTGCTGATAACTGCCGGCATGTGAAAGCCGGAAGAATTTCATGGTTAAGTTGATCAATGTCAATGCAGAGATCGTCAATGTTTCTCCGCCTTTCAATGTTGCTACCTCAGTGACCTGCGTAGAAATGCTTAGAAAAATACAACGTGAGGCAGGAATCGATAGCTTTGAAATTCTGATGAAATCTTGAAGGAGGATGAGGTAATACGCACGCCTACCTATCATGACGTGCGTGCGGCTGCTTGCTCACAGCAGCATTGGTAATCCATTAGCAACGTCATCAGCAAGAGAATCCAGAGCTAACCGGTTTTTCCTCTGCATCAGCTGTGGTGGAGATTTCCCTATCATTCCGGCGTTCATCATCAGTGTTGTCTGTGAATCATGGAACAGAAGAAATTTGCAGCCTCAGAACTTGAGGTCACGGAAGAAGATCAAGCCAGGTGCATGGTCAAGTCTCAAAGAAGAGAAGTGAAGAAATATCCTCTTTTCTGTTCTACTAGAATCACGCTGGCTTTAGTGTTGTTCTTAGGATATGTGCTCCTGTATTCCATGAGAGTGAATTTGTCTGTAGGAATGGTGTGCATGGTGAATCATACCGCATTAGCCTCAATGAAGGCGAAAGATATGACAACTGTCTCCGGTACTATTGATGCCTGCGGGAATGCTGTCAATCAGACCGTCAATGAACTGGTGAGTTCTCAATCCGAATGATCTTCCCTTGAATGTAAGATCAAACTACTTAAGAGGAAAACGTAGATAGAAAATTGATAATAATCAAGGACTGAGAACACAGAATTAAACAAGAGGAAATAGACAACGGGGTACTTCTATACTTTTCCCCCCTCCACATTTCTGTTGTTGACACCCGGAAGTGTTGCATCGTCAACGATCTTCTCTTGCTCCTACTTGTTCTCACTAACGTCGCATAGCGTTGAGTGTGTAAAACTCCTCTTATCTGACTTGTAGAACATTTACAGCCTCAGAATTAGACAACTGCTCGTCATTTGTCTGTAGACAACAATCACACGAAGTTCAGGATCACAGCTGTACGTTGTATTCTAACTGAGTATCCAAGATACCAACCCTTCATCCCAGGGTTCAAGTAAGACTTCTCAGTCGTGCTGTAGTGTCACTCAGTGACAGATCAAGTCTATTCTAAACCCAATGTGACTAACTTTGGCGAAATTTGATGATTTTGGAAAACTAGAAAAATGTGGGGGGGAGGAATAGAAGTTTCGACAACGGTTTAAAATTCAGGTGATTAAATCTACTTTTTTCCAGTATAATTTTTATTCAATCTGTTCGTGTATCATGAAACCTTATGTATTTAGTTTTCTGACTTTTTCAGCCTGTCACTGTCGATAAACAGCACAATTATTAAGGGCTCCCGCCCCCCCTCATTTTGGATTAGAATGAAAGACTCAGACATATTTGTACGCAAATGGCCGCAGCTATATCCATCTAGTAGTGCTGCTATGAAGCATGGTGCTTTGAAAGATTCCACAATCTCATAATACTATCATTATTTTAGCCTCGGCGTAATTGATAAATCGAAGTAATAGCATTGAAGGATATTCATTAAACAATGGACTACGCATATTTCAAATGATGTAGGGAACGTCCAAAAAACTCATGAGTTTTTTCTCTCGTTTATCGCGAGGCCTTTCAACTGTTATCAACGGCCATCGTCAGGCGAGTGAAAATTACGAACTGGTTAACGACCAGACCGTCAATAGAAACAGTTTATGAGTCATGTCATTGACGTGTAATCTGGCAGCCAGAACGAGTTTCTGTAGGGAACGAGACCGAAAGTGAGACTTTCACAGAATGATGTACACCCTATGCCTACTAGGAATTTGCACGTCTGCCGAGTTCTAGTGAGTTCCTCTTCTTGTCAGACAGGATCAAAGAAAAACACATGTAAATCCAATGGGACGCAGATTGCAGTTTTTGGCTAACATGAAATTTTGTTTGTTCTCTGATTTTAGCGTAAAGTGTTAGCCCAGAGTCATAATGGCTGCATACGTCAAGAGTGGACCACGGCCCTATCAACTGGCTATTTCATACTAGCTCAGGTCTGTGAGTTTCAATCATTTGTGCTTCAATGATTCTAGCTACTACAGGAGTATTGCAACGTTTCATTATCATCACGTGAAAGTCATTGATTGTTAGAGAACCATTGTGGTCATTTTTAGAATGGTCAGACAGCGCACTATTGTCTATATTCATTCTGAGACTATATTCGTGTTTGCGATATCTAGTCTGGAATTGCCTACTGGTTTGACCAATAAAGCTTTTGCTGCAATATTTACAAGCAAACGAATAGACAATGAATCTGTCGTCACAGGTGTAATTGTCAGGCATATTTTCTCAAATTTTGCCGTTAGAATGTTTATTTCTCTGCTTTTCACATTCGAGGCTTTTGTACAAGTATTTCGCAGGCTTTTTAACAACTCTGACAGGGAAGTCAAATTTGTGCACTATCTTACTAATTTTATTAGTACATCTGTCATTGATGTAGTCTATTTTCAAAACCTTTTGCTTTTCATTTTTGGTGGCATTTTTTTCTTTTGTTTTCTGTTTTTGTTTTTCTTTCTATTTTTCAGAACTCACAGTGGATATTTTTGTAGCTGTTCTCTCCGAATCTTTTTTCGGAAGTTTCTCTCCTAATCGGAGTTGTTCTCTCCGAATCCGAAAGTTTTTGAAAGGCTATACAGAGTTCGCAATGAAATTTCTTTTCACATGTTTAGGGAGCCAACTTTCACTATTGAGAGTAATATCCGAATGAGTAGGCTTAGTATATCACGAGTACTTCAACTTTTCATTATCTACAGTTATCTGCAGATCCAAGAAACTGAGTTCTTCACTAACATGGCATGTCTGAAACTGCTTCGATTCTAACTCGAACTGAGTTCATTGGCAAGCCCCATTAGCATTTTTATCAAGAATACCGTACTTAGCATAGCTGGAACTGAGTCATAATTTTTGCCAATAACCCGGCTTCTTAGAATTGCATTCATGATAGTTCGTAGCACTGAACGTGCTCTCAAGTAGAATGACCGTACTTGAGTTCAAGCCTGATAGTCACTTCCTGGTGCCTTCGGTGGAGAAGCAGACTCATTAACACAGTCATATAATACTTTTCAATGTTGCGTAATGTTTCTTCTGCTGCTCCATAGTAAATCAAATCATCTTAATTATATGGCATCTCGCACACGCCATCATCCAAGTGTGTCTGCGGTGTTCTCAAAGAATTGACTGACATTGCAAAACATGATTGATTCGTCCAACGTTGCTTATGTCTTCCCCAGCCGAATTATTGAATAATTATAGCTCAGGATTTTTTTCTATCTAAGGTTCATTCAATGTTCCAACCGACGTGTTGCAGTCATGAATGTCCATGCGAACAGAGTCAGAAAGGGAAGATATCGCCTGTACAAGCATGCGTGTCACCATCACTGCCACGTCTAGCGCGTTGCACTTCTACATGACGATGCTTTCATTCACTGCAATTTTAATTATTTCTCGGCTCATGTTTCGACACTGAATCCGATCAGGGATTCGACTTCAACAATCAATGAATTTTGATCATTCAACGTCAGCAATCAATGAATTTGGATCATTCGACGTTAGCTATCAATGAATTTGGATCATTCGACGTTAGCTATCAATGAATTTGGATAATTCGACGTCGCCAATCAATTAATTGCAATCATTGAACGTCAGAAATCAATTAAGCTTGAGATTTGCATTTAGGTTACTTCAGTTTGACCTACTAGCTGTTAACGACGGTGCTTGATTGTTGATTTGAGCCAGAATAAGAAATGACGAGTGAATATCTGCAGACCTGCATTTAAACCTCTGTATCTTATGAGATGGTGAATACTCATGAAGTCACTCAAATTGTGACTGCAGAGTATCACTGCCGTTGGCATTCTCACAAATCCTTCTATTTGTCAAAATGAAGAGGTTGAAATTCTGCTGCACAAATCAAGGTTTGAATTAAGCAATCAATTCAGTTGTTGGGATAGCTCAGTTAGGTGAGGCCACTCCTCGGCATGGATGCACAGGTTCTTGGTTCGAATCTGCCCACCTATGGGCACCAGAGTCTGTCCACCGCTCTCACCAGTGATCACTAAGCGGGATGAGAGTTGCGAGTATGTGAGGACTGTTGGTATGGCTTTGTGTTCGGGTATTACAGTCGTGATTAAAGGATAGCAAAGTGACTTCTCAATGAAATGTTCTCGAAAATCCGACTATTGTCCTATTCATTCTTTCAGCGTGTGAGATAGTTTCTCAGAATAGAAATTTGACACCTCCGTGGACTGCTCGTACCTGAGATCATGCATGTCTAAGATAAGTAAGTTGACGTGTGACGCGATTTTTCATTCCCACACAATAGTATATATTTTTGGGAAATCCTGCGAATCACAGTATTGCCTTAGTACGAATATCATTACCACACGAATTATACGAATAATGCATGTTTTGCCGGTCAATTATCACATCTGCGCATTGAAAGCATGCCCATGCACTGGTGAGAGTATAAGACACAGATTTACCTTTCATATGCATATACACACTTTGAGCCTGCCTAAGCCGGCAACAATTACTCTCTTATGAAGGTAGCCTATACTGCAGCAGATTTGATGATGAAATACAAAGCAAAATCCTTCTGCGGACAGAAATAAATTTATCATTACTATACTCATTGACATAATTAATGAAACAAGCTATCATTGGCTTGAATTGAAGTTTGTTTCATTTTTTTCTCAGGTATGATGCAATATCTCACTTTCTATGTATTAACATTCAACACATTACAGAATGGAGAAAGATCTATGGTGGTCAAATTTCAAGTTTTGATATCGATACAACTGTCACCATTGCTTTTACAAATTGAATATAAACGTGAACTGATCCAGCATTTGTAAAATAAAATGGCACACGATCAGTTTACCAGAGGTATGGCTATTGGAATGATTCGTTGTGGTAGTTGTGCGAGTGTTGCCGAAGAACTGCAACTATCGAGAGTCGTTGTTTGGAGGTGGTGGTGTCGATGGAAAGCAGAAGATGTTAAAAAGAAGAAGGGATCTGGTCGACCAAGAAAGTCTGCAGGAAGGACAGACGCACGTCTAGTTTTAGCTGCAAAGAGGAATAGATTTGTGTCAGTCCCAAAGCTAGTCGTACACTGGAAGAGTGCCTCAAATATAGACAGTAGCGTTCGAACGGCTTACCGAAGGTTGCGAGAAGCTGGAATTCAATCGCGACGACCAGCTGTCCTAATTCCATTGAGTTTTGAGCACCGCAGAAGACGAGTTGCCTGGTGTGATGCCCATCGCTCATGGAATGACCATCACTGGCAGAAAGTCTTGTGGACCGATGAATCGAGATTCACTCTGAATTTCAATGACGGTCGTGTCAGAGTGCATCGTCTTCCAGGTGAACGCTTTGCCCCATTAAAGAACACGACAGATATGGTGGTGACATTTGGCATGGCGGACGAACGACAGCAGTCATCATCAAAGGCACGTTGACTAGAGAGAGGTATCTCAATGAAATTGTGCTTGCTGTTGTTGCCCCAGTGGTCAGGGTGGAGGATCTCGTCTTCCAAGACGACAACGCAAGACCATATCGCTCCTCGGCTGTCATTGCCAGTGTTAGGAGATTGAACATTCAAACCCTTGACTGGCCTGCGCGCTCACCTAACTTGTCACCCATTGAACAAGTCTGGGACGAGCTTGGGTGGCGAGTGAGAGACCGCTATTCACTTCCACCAGCGTCCCTGAAGATTCTCTCTGAAAGACTGACAGAGCAGTGGCGTGGCTTCCCCTCGAAACATCCTTCATTCAAAAACTTTGTGAATCCATGCCATCTCGGATTACTGAATGTATTGGAGCTAGAGGGGGCACACGCGCTATTAAAGTTGAATCTGCTACATGCGTTGTTTTTCTGTGCTAGCGACTTGGTGGAGATTGTGACTAAATTATCAAGGCATCATACATACATGTATATATACCAGTCAAAAATGAAAGAAGTTAAAGAAGTAAATGTTTCAAAAATTTTGTCAATGAGTATATATGTGTACATGTGGATGAATGCAATTTTCTTAGGTACGATTTTATTATTCACTTTAAGTTCTATTTTTATCTGAATAAGTGTATGAGGATCCATTTACGTTGCATAATCTGAATTTAATTTTTCACACGTGGCCTTTCTCAATTCGAAATGGCTTTGGCAATTCAACGTAGCAAAGTGCGTCAAGGTAACAAAGTTAAAAAAAACAAGCTAATGACTAGTTAATTTTCAATAGGTACAAAATATGATTTAAAAGAAAATTTTTATATCCTAAAATGTCTAAAGATTTTAAAAAAACTTACTAGAAGGACAAACAACGCTTCTCCTCTCCTCATGTGTAATGAATTGGCGAGTAAGTCGTTCTGTTCAAAAAGAAATTCTGTTCCAAGAAATTCTTGGAAAGGAGTCTGGAATGGCTTTGGCAAGAAAAGTAAACAAAGCATAAAAAGTACTGAGAGTCTGGTATATGGAATTCAAGAAATTTGAAAAATGAAATGTTCTAAGAAGTAGGCTGCTAATATTCTTGTTACTCAGTATGGATTCTTTTGGTATATGTCAGCCACATTTTTCAAACATAGCTGTAGGCGTCTACTGTTTCCTCCATCAATCTTGTAATGCGCATTATTATATCCAAATTATACATCAATTAATTCAGACCATTTAGTCCGGGAGCTACTGACACTTCCTAAATTCGCACACAAAGGCCTTAATAGCATTGATTTGCAGATCTTGAGACGCTGAATACAAAAATCAAATTCTTAAGTGTCACAGGCAATCGCTTTCAGTTATAGGTAAGGTTAAATGATTCGCATAGGAATCTAATGGTAAAATTCAAAAAATATCTATGGATTGTGAGACACTTGGCAAATTTCGTGCATTTTCTTTTGTAGAAAAGAAACTATTTATCAGAATGCCATGAAATTTGAAACATGATTGAGTTCAGAACATCAACTTCGATATAAAAGTTGAAGTGAGTCGCATGATTCAGTGCTTGATGTCTGAGAGCCTCTACAAAATGAGTAAAATCGTCAAAATTAAATCGAAACATGAAATTTACTCATTTTGTAGAGGCTGTCAAACATCAAACACTGAATCATGTGACTCACTTCAACTTTTATGTCAAAGTTGATGTTCTGAACCCAATCATGTTTCAAATTTCATGGCATTCTGATAAATAGTTTCTTTTCTACAGAAGAAATTGTACGATAATTGCCGTGTGTTTCACAATCCATAGATATTTCTTGAATTTTACCATTAGATTCCTATGTGAATCCTTTGACCTTACCTATAACCGAAAGCAATTGGCTGTGACACTTAAGAATTCGATTTTTGTGTTCAGCGTCTCAAGATCTACAAATCTATGCTATTAAGCCCTTTGTGCGCGAATTTAGGAAGAAAGTGTCAGTAGCTCCTGGACTAATTAGACTTATGACTTAAACAAAACACTATCAAATCTCGCATGTGCAGTGGTTTCCACGTGCCCGCATCCATGTGAACTACAAAACAAGATACTTCTCAGGACACACATCAATTTATTATTATCATGAACTCGCGAACGTTTCACCCCTAAGTTTTCTAATTGCGAAAAGGTTAGGCAAGAAATTCTGCACTTTGACAGCAGCACAGTTCACGTCGCAGTTTATGAATTTTCAACAGCATTAACGTCTAAAGCATGTGCCACTCACCACTTCGCCGAAATTCACAATACCCACTGAGAAAATGGACAAAATGACCTCAAAGTGGTACGGATGTGAAGTTAGCCATACAACTTGTGAAAAAAGCGTGTGCCACTCGCATCAACCCACCGAATACACTTACTAGGAGTGTGCCACCTTGTGCCACCCCTCAGACAGCCCCAAACTTTCCGTAGAATCCGCAGGAATGCGGATTTCCGTCCGCAGCCACGCCCACAGCCCATCCGTGTGTGTAGAATTTCTTGCCTAAGCCATTTGGCATTGAGAAAACGTACGGGTGAAACGTTTTTCGAGTTCACAATAACAGTAAATTGATCTGTGTCCCCAGAAGTATCTTGCTTTGTACTGCACATGCGAAATTTGATAATGTTTTACTTTAGTCATAAGTCTAATGTTTTGAATTAATTGATGTATAATTATGCTTATTACAAGATTGATGTAGGAAACAGTAGACGCCCACAGCTATGTGTGATAAAATGTGGCTGACAAATACCGAAAGAATCCGAATTGAGAAACAAGAATATAAGTAGACTTCATTATTTTCAATTTCTTTAATTCTTAATACTAGACTGTCAACTTTTTATGTCGTGTTTACAACTTCTAATGTGTTCAGATTCATTGCTGCCTTCCTAAACATTTACAAACAGGGTATCATGTTAGTTAATAGAGTGGTGGCAATTTTTATATCTTAATAGACAAGGAGTAGTCTCAGAATCTATCCGATGGTCTAGACATTAAAAATAATGTTAGCTAGACTTACTTGTGGACTTCCAATCACTGAATTTGAGAAAATTTCAAAGTGTTCAGCATGGCGCCATTTTTGAATTAGTCGTGCGCTGAGTGGCACGATTCGGAATCGCGCCCGCCACTGAGGAGTGGTGCCGTTACCACCTACGGAGGGCAGTGCCTCGGATGTGGATGATGAGTATGGCCAAGCTGCACGAAATTTCATCATATGGTGCAAAAAAATTGCCTTGAAGGTCACTAATTCATTGATCACTCTCTATATATCTTCCCGCCGACCTTGCCCCTACTGTCATTAGTCCTATTATTGTTTCATATTCTTCAATTGAATTCAATTGCTCTTTGTTAATTTTAAACTCATTCTTCCTTGCTTTCATTCCAGCGAGATGGTCCCTTGGTGTGGTCCAAGAAGGCACAAGGTTTGGCCCTGAGTTCATTTTTCTGGGGTTATATTGTCACACAAGTGCCTGCAGGATGGCTGGCGTCAAGATATGGAGCCAAGTTGTTGATCACTATCGCTTTGGGTGGAGGCAGTATTCTGACACTCATCATGCCAATTGCAGCGAAGAACCATTTATCAATGTTCATTGCCTTGCGAGTATTACTGGGAATCCTTCATGGGATGGTTTTCCCGGCCACTCATGTCCTGTGGACACGGTGGGCTCCTCCCATGGAAAAGAGCAGATTGGTTGGATTCTCTTACGCTGGTGAGTATCAACGTGTCATTGCATTCATAAAATTCTACGGAAACTCACTAAATCTGAATATGATTCCAGGCGCTCAGATCGGTAATGTGATCGCATTGCCTTTATCCGGTATTCTGTGTTCGCATGGATTTGATGGAGGCTGGCCGAGCGTCTTCTACGTCTTTGGTATCATCGGCTTGGTTTGGACGTTGTTGTGGATTGTGTTCGGCGCCAGCTCTCCCAGTGAACATCGGTGCATATCAAACAAAGAACGCGACTACATCGAAATGGTGCTAGAAGGACAAGTCTCTGAAAAGGTAAGCTCCACTGCTCATCAGAAGAACTTCACTGCGGAGAAACTCGACGCAGCTGAAGTGTTGATGAATTTTCAGATTGACAGCGTCGTACGGGACGCTCTCCCCTCTTTTTTTAGACCAAATATAGGGATATAGGATCATTGTCATAGAGGCTGTACTTTGTTGCCCATGACCAAGTCAGTGGTGGACGAAATGTTGAGATTTTATCTGAATTTTATTTTCAATTGATTACATTGGTCAAAAAAGCTGGCAGAGCTTATCTTTTATTCTTTATTGTCAAATCATTCTAATGTAAAACTTTTGGATGGAAGTATTGCACATGTTTAGGAAGTTAACCACATCAAATAACATTGATTGGCACACCGGAGCAACGAAAATGTTAAAAAAATTCCGCTGAAACACTTATTATTAAAGTAAAGCCGAGTGTAATTTGCTGAGTGTTATAGACTCTCCTGTGATAGTTAATTAAGACTTCAAAATCTTGAAGGTAAGATCTCTATCTTTTGTAATATATGTTCACATTTTCTAGAATTCAATGCGAATTCTGTTCTGGGAATTACTAGAAAACCTCCAACAATGCTGAACAATTTACTTACATAGGCCTCTTTTAGTATAATTTTGCCTAATACTTGCAAGGGACTCTCATCACACTTAACCTGTACGTCTGGTTAGTAGTTCTATTGGAATTCTGTAAAGATACTCAGTAGATGAAAGCAGAAATTACAAAGATGTGCAAAAAAAGAATGGTGAAATGTGCGAAATATATATTTCAAAATCATGAAAAATGCAATCCCTGACAACATTTAGAAAGGTAGAAAGAACCAAAACAGTGTCGCAGCAATCTACCATTCAAGAAAGTCAACAGCTCGACATTACTCGGTTTCAATCAGTCTCTCTGCCATGCCGCAATGCCCCCGGATGCTGAAAAATCTTTCCGATGGAGCGCTGACCACTGGAATGCCACCATATACCTACGAAAGCGAGGCAACAGTATTCGCGATGAGATTTCCAAATTCTGAGGTCACGAGAATTGAAATTTCGCGGCCTAAAATTATTTATTCTGAACTTGGATATCATTTTTCCCCACTTTTTCACATTTTTCGCATCAGAAAATGCATCGATCATTCTATGATATAGCTGTGGTTTGCAAAAGGTTTCATCTTCAAACGCCAAAGATATTTTCACTACATATCTGCTGTGACTAAGAAAGCAGATCAAATTAATCAATTATAACTGGAACTGTACAGCAAAACATCAATCTGAATCAGCATTTCGGTGCATACCGGAGAACCGGTACAAGCAGAAGAACCGGTGTACCGCCCACACCCCCTACTTCAAATCCAACGTTGACCTACCCTAACTCACGTGCACATAGTTTCATTCATCTTTGATCAGTATTGAACAAACAATAAACAGATGCAAGAAGTAGAACAGGCTACGTAACAGGATTTATCGACTTACATTAATCCATCGTCAAAGTCAGCGCCATGAACCAATTCAACTTTACATTTAAGGAGTCAAGCAGACCCTTCATGATGTAGCCGTTGTCCAGCAAAGCGGCTGAATCCGGCCAGTTTTGGTCATGAGATGAATGATTGGCGTACTAAAAATACCGCGCTTGAGAATTTTTCATTGTTCTTGCTTTAACATCACCCCGAGAAATCGGAGCCGATGTTTCAGATGACGCACATTTAAAGTAGCAGTTTTGAGTCATTTCGTGATAATTTAAAGTCTATAGGAATCTCTAAGTCATCCATCTCCCCTAAATTACATTTAAAAGGTCTCAGACTTGTGGAGTATTTTTCAAAGACAGATTAGAACTGTTACTTATGAACGAAATCTTTCCACCATCCAAGTATGCGGACATTTTTCAGCTTTCACCGATTAATCATGTCGATGTCCCTCTGTACTCACATGATTTATTGGCATTTCACCACTTGGGCATCATTCAAAGTGCTAACGACCAAAATTCAGAAAAATTTCAAAGTTTTCAAAATTCAGTAAAAACCTGATATTTAGCCTTTTTCATTGCTATTCATAGCACGAAGGTGAGTTAAACATTTCAGTGTGTGCTCGAAGTTGATTTTTAGGAATATTTTCCTTAACATACTCTTCTCAAAGTTCTTCTCTACTGCACAATCAAGCCTGATGTGTTCGGTTTTCAATCATGTCAATGATGACGGACGGTAATGTCATAAAATGATTGTGAGAATATGAGCTTTCCTTACGCACGCGCATTATCTTCTCCATGAGATTGATTCTATCAATGAATCAAAATATCAACGCCTTCTCCATCGAACAAGCAATGAGGAACGATTTCGGAGAGATATGTGCTCTCATGGGCCGTTATTCAGAACAGAACATTCAGGTACATTTCATTTCGGTACAACCATCCAGTGGTTCAAACGAACGAGTCTTCACTGCAATCAGAGTCTTTTCTCCAACAAAAGCGATCGACTTTTTTTAGCCAAGAACGGTACTCCTAGAATCTTTATGCATAATAGCTTTGATCTTCTGACATCGTTGTAATATTATCACTTTGCTTTCTGTGTATAGAGAGTAACTCGTAATACATGCAGATTTACAATAGATCTTTCACAGTTGATTTGCAGTAACATACTCTCACGGCTTATATTCAGAATCGCACATGATTTTTGATAAATTCTGCACTAAGTCGCGCGATTCGGAATCGCTCCTTCCCCTGGTCAAGACCGAATAATGAACAACTGCACCGAGCTAAAACGTAGCACGGACGGAAAGCTACGGACCGGTTCTCGCTCTGTTGATATCATATCACTGCACTTTTTATTCTTTTTCTTTAGGAAACAGACTAGGAAAGGCCGGAGCTGTGAGGAAGTTCGGGAACATTAACTACAGACAACTTATTAAAATAGAAATAACAAAGTCTACTCACTTATAAAGTGAACTCACTCATATAAAAGGGTTAAATAAATCAACTACATAGACAACAAACAAAGTAAAATGCGAGAAGATAAAGGCCAGATGTAACTGCTAACAAGACGAAGTTCAGATAACAAGTAAGATTTAAAATATACATAGTAAAAATTCAAACTGCTTGTAAATCGCCTGTTTGAACTTTTGCAAGTTATACGTGTACAATGCTGGACAGCAAGTTGACGGAAGCGCATTCCAAAGTCGAGCAGTGCGCATAAAGAAAGACTTTTTGCCTATGTCAGTTCTACAAGTAGGTACAGCAACAGAGTAGGGATGCGCTGATGTTGACTGCCTGGAGCAGTCAACGTGAGTGGAGGAGGAACAAGCTCCAAAAAAGTAGCGATAGAATAGAATTAAGCTGGCAACTGCTCGACGATGACACAATGGCTGGAGGTGAGAGGTTAGCTTGACATCAATAAGCCGAATAGCCCTCGCTTGAACTTTGTCGAGGATTTTCAAACTGGTAGTAGGGGCACCACCCCAGATGAGAGTAATATTTCATCAGAAGTCTGACCTGAGCTTTGTACGGAAATAACAGATCTCTGGAAGAGAAGAATGCTCTGGAACGAAAAAGATAACCAAGTTGATGAGAGGCGCTTTTGGCAATGGCGTTGATGTGGTCATTCCACGCGAGATGCGATGAGATACAAAGACCAAAAGCTTCATCGAAGCACACCCCTCCTTGTATATTAAGAAGAACGTTCTTATTCGTTTTTCTGATTTATTTTTTCCTATCAGCTATTCAGACTGGAAGGAGAAGAACATTGACATCGACAGTCAGACATCATTTCAGACGTGTTATGGCGGCCTGACTGCAACCATTGACAAACACAAGTACTTCTGTCGTAAAACTATGATTCACTATTAAGAGTGAATGAGAGGCACTTAATCAATTATGCTAGAAATTGATGTTTGGAGTAGACGGTCGTAACTTGGCTTTGCTCTCAGTGCATGAATAGAGCCCCATTGTTATACCTAGTCAATAGTCTGAAGACATTGACCTGTGCAATTTCTTGACATTTACAATACCGTTCGAGATTTGATAATGATGAAACGGCAAGGCGAATCCTTCTTCGAAAATGATCTATAACTCACAACGAAGCAGTGAGACTTCAAGAAATTTGCAATGCGATTGAATTTCAAAATGTCTCGATGATTGATTCAAAAGTTTTTGGGAGAGAAGAAATAAAGCGCTCCCTGTCGGTTTTCCTTGACGGTTTTTGTTGCTGAAACCTATGTACAGAGAGACAGTCATAGTCGCAGCCTGCCATTCTGCACGGCTTTTAACAGGCTGCGCGAAACGTCCAACAGGAAGCAGATCAAGGTTTTCGGCAGAAATTAGAAGTGAAAAGTACTCAGTCCACAGCGATCGTTTTTGATCTGGAATGTCTTCAGATTTCAAAAATGTTGAAAAGTCAGTTTTCTGCGTTAACCCGATTCAAGGATGTGTGTGTTAGCGCGATGGAGAGGTCTGTGAAATGTACTGATGTTTGATTGAGTCCATGCCCGATCGATTTCCCATGACAATGCGAGAAGCTCCAATAGAGCCCATTGTACTATTTTTTCTTGCGTCTGTTGCACGATTTCATAGTTACGATTATAAACATGCAAGCTGTGATGACAATATCAGTCTTTATTTCTAAAGAAAATTATGCATGGAGTGATTATACGTAGACATTATATGATTGTACGTAAACATAAAATGTTTTTCTTTACTAACATGTTGCTGCAGACGTCACTTAACAGTTTTTGCTTTATGTAGTTTCTACAATGTTGCTGTCGAGAATTAAGGATTTTATTATCATTACCTTGATAATGAATACGATAATGCACGTTGAATGGCACTTGCTGCAAACTTTGCACCTGGTCCTTCCTATAGTACACTGCATGTCGGTTCTGAAGCATAACAGTTCATTTGTGATGAATGATGATTTAATGTCACTAAACCCCATACCGGGGACTTGAGCGGTGCTGACGTAGTCAGACTTTAATCTGGAGCGTTGTGGTCTTTTAGTCCGGATCCCTTCCTCACGACTGCCATTGACACTTTCGGGGCTCGACCTCTGGACCGAAGGATCAGTAGGCCAAGCAGTTAATCGCTGTGCCACGAAAACCTTCACAGATCATTTCATATTCTCAAGTAATTTAAGCGGCTACTACATCACTTGAATTATTTGATCAAAATAGTCTTACATAAAAACCACATTTTGAAATTAAATTATATTTGCTCTTTAAAACTTATAAATAATCGGACTGTAGATTTCGGATGATGAAACTTTCGTGTATCTAATGAATATTTTTGGTCCTACCAAAAGCACCAATTGGGTTAATGATTGTCTGCAATCCGTAGATATGCCATAATAGACTGTTCAAATTTTGCCTTCATTCACATTACAGCCTCCAAAAACTCCTTGGCTGCGTATTGCCCTCTCATTGCCCGTATGGGCAATAACCGTAGCCAACGTAACTGGTGACTTCGGAATCTACGTATTTCTCACCAATCTTCCAACCTACATGAGTGAGAACTTAGGCTTTGATGCAGAAATGGTAAGCAACTTTCATTCTGACGTCATACTAACGATGCTGTTGATATAACTTGACATTTTACCATCACTTTAGAAGTCAGTCATCTAAACATATCATTTGACAAATTTAGGCGCTCAGTTATGACATTTTTCGGAGCTGGCCATGCTTTAATGAGATTGTTATTGACATTCAGTGATTTTTGCTAATCTTTAGCTGCAATTTCTCAATTTATGTTCGACGTCTCTGAAGCGTCCTCACTGAGCAACTTGGAATACATAGATATCTTCTATCGAAGAAGCCTTAAACATATATCAGCATTCTGTACTTTCTTATAGTGTCTACTCTAAATAATTATCAAAATACCTCTTTGCGAAAACAGATGAAGTATCTAGAAGTGGATTCGAAGCATACTGTCTGATGAAAATATCAAAAGCGATGATAATTCATCGCTTCATAGCGATGAAAATGCCAAAACTTAATAGACGTCATGAACAAGTTTAATGAGTTGCCACAACTATGCCTAATCAGTATATAAGGATCCTTCCACATTTGTACGCCACCCTTGAGACTGTCTTCGGACGAAACGCGTCGAGTGCTTATTTTTAAATTGAAATAAAAAGTCGTAAATAGAAGAGAGTGACGTCTTTATTTTCATTTATTTGGAAATTACGTATTCTGATGAAAAATAAGTTATCAAAAAAGGAAAAATTATAAATGATCAATTCTTAGTATTCATTTGATGACAGAATCAATTCTTCACAATCATTTCATGACGGAATCAATTGTTTGCAATAATTTCATGACGGAATCAATTGTTTGAAATCATTTCATGACAGAATCAATTCTTTACAATCATTTGATGACAGAATCAATTGTTTGCAATAATTTCATGACAGAATCAATTGTTTGAAATCATTTCATGACAGAATCAATCGCTTGCAATCATTTCATGACAGAATCAATTCTTTACAATCATTTGTGACAGAATCAATCGCTTGCAATCATTTCATGACAGAATCAATCGTTTGCAATCATTTGATGACAGAATCAAATCTTTACAATCATTTGATGACAGAATCAATCGTTTGCAATCATTTCATGACAGAATCAATTATTTGAAATCATTTGATGACAGAATCAATTGTTTGCAATCATTTCATGACAGAATCAATCGTTTACAATCATTTGATGCCAGAATCAATCGTTTGCAATCATTTCATGACAGAATCAATCGTTTACAATCATTTGATGACAGAATCAATCGTTTGCAATCATTTGATGACAGAATCAATTATTTGAAATCATTTGATGACAGAATCAATTCTTTGCAATCATTTCATGACAGAATCAATTATTTACAATCATTTGATGACAGAATCAATTGTTTGCAATCATTTGATGACAGAATCAATCGTTTGCAATCATTTCATGACAGAATCAATTGTTTGCAATTGCAGAATCAATTGTTGTTGATGACAATCAATTCTTTACATTCATTGGATGACAGAATCAATCTTATGCAATCATTTGATGACAGAATCAATTCTTTACAATCATTTGATGACAGAATCAATCGTTTGCAATCATTTGATGACAGAATCAATTGTTTGCAATTACATAATCAATTGTTGTTGATGACAATCATTTGATGACAGAATCAATTATTTGCAATCATTTCATGACAGAATCAATTGTTTGCAATCATTTGATGACAATCTGATCGGGAGGTTGCAAGTTGACTGGTTGAAGGATCGATTGATGATTGCCAATAAGAAAATATCAAGCAATAACTTTGTATTTATATATTATATAATTGAAAGATACAGTGACGCACTCACGAAGAAGTAAACAGTCAAATTAGAGCGTCCTTGTTTTTCTGAGATAATTGTTTTCTAGTAGACTTTATACCTCAACCTATTGCCAATTACATCTTGACACTAGAATTTAAGACAGATAGTTGATGTTGATTTCAACATGGAGCATTCAACATGCACCAGCTTCAGCAATTTGGATGTCCAAATTACCGAGTTAGAATTGATAACAACTCTGTATTCCTTCCTCTAATGGTCATTTCCATGGTCCGTTTCCTTTTCAGAGTGGGCTGGTGTCAACACTTCCTTACATTGGATTTTGGGCAATGATGAACTTGACTGCATTCTGTGCTGATAAAATTATTGAAAAATCATGGCTTTCCGTAACAGTGACCAGGAAATTTTTCAACACATTGGGTAAGTTTGCGAACTGTTGAACCAGAAAATACGAACAGAATCTAATATTATTCAGAAGAAAGATATTTTTAAGACCGGGACGATTCACTGATTTTTTTACCGATTAAGGTCCAAGTAGCTTTAAAAAAACAAGCGTTTATTTTCAAAAAATTCATACTGAAATTATTGGTGTTCTACGCTTTCAGAAGTTGGAAGTGGCGCCACTAGAACCGCGTTGATCTGCTCTTTTAATTGAGCGCAATTATCTAATTCATTACTATTCAATTCACGAAAATCTGTAGTCTGTAATGGTTTAACATGATAATTGACGCCATCATTTATAATATTGTTCTGAAACACTCGTGATACTCCGCTAGACACTGGTCTGATAATGCTAAGATTTTAATGCTCAGCTTCAAAATATTTCGTAAATTTGGACGCTCAAAAGGAAAGATGAGATGCCAATAAGCAGGGATGTCTATGCAGACATGACAGTTTTCATAGACATCCTCGCTAAAAGTTTCTGTAAGATAAAAAATATCTATGACTGCTTTCGTAGGAATATTATACCATGTGAGAAATCATCGTGCACAACGAACAAGTTGCAATTTTATTACATGTTCATCACGACATCAGGAGACTGCGTGCATCATGGTGCTTTTAGACGCATGAGCATTGCACTCCAATACTCGAGAGCTCAGGCATTGCTCATGCGTTCTAAAATATCACATGGAGGTCAAGAGCTTCGGCTTGGAGGGAACTCAGCTAGCTAATTCTTTCACTGACGCTTTTTGCTTTATTTGGATGCTCCTTTTCCCCTTATTGTAAATACATGTATATAAAGCAGGCATATATTATGTATTAAATAAATTCCTGAATAAACATGCCTGCATTTGTCCTTTTGAGTCGCCAGTCTACAATATATCGAAGCTATCTCGCATTAATGTCCTAGATGAATGTATTAAGAAATGCACAAAAGGAGAAAGTAAGCAAATACAAAAAACATGTTATCTATAACACTGCTATTGATCAGCACATACCATATATTGACGTAAACGGTAAACTGAACTCCATGGTTACCACTTAACAGCAGCATCGAGAACATAAGATAGAATGCGTACTCCTTTTTAACACTGGCGTAATGACTATGAGCTGACTATGATACCTGTTGTTACAAAGTCTCGACATGTAAGGAAAGAAAGAGCTACCATATATGTCAGTTTTTATTGCCGGAAGACGGAAGTTCCAGATGTGATTAGTATGGGCGGAACACAATGGCTTAATATGTGATCTTAGAAATTCAACTTGCGAACTCCAGTTCTATTTATCGTTGTAATAGCAAGTCTAAAAGTGAATAGACAAGCAAGATGCCCTTGTTATGTTATCAGAGCAATGCAGGCTAAAATAATGATGAAATCGATTGCGCAGACCATTGCACTAAATGTAAGAATGATGCTACATCAAAAAGATGAAGCAAAAAAGAGATAAACGCATCATAGAGAAATTCTATAAATAAATGCTGGCAGATTTCCAAAATGTTCCTGCCCGAACGCGACCCGAACCCTTACTTTCCGGTCGGGTTTGGGTTTCGGGTGCGATCGCTCATCTTTAATTGCCAAGAAGAATTAATTCTCTATATTGTTGATGAAAGCATGACTGCATGTTGCAGTCGTGCCATTGGTATCTGTCAGGAATAACCTTGCTTTAGATAACTACCATTATCTCATAATTTTCATACCATTTTCATGTTTCTCATATATTGAAATTCCACAATGTAACAAACTGGTTCGAATTTGCAGGACTTCTGACTTCGGCAGTGTCACTCCTCATTCTCACAACATTTGACTGTCGGCATTCAATTTGGCTGTCAGTGGCTTTGCTGACAATTGGAGTTTCATTCTGTGGATGTTTCTACGGTGCTGGATTCTTAGTCAATCATGTTGATATCGCTCCACAGTTTGCGGGAATATTGATGGGCATCAGCAATGGGATCGGAACTTGCTCAGGAATGGTTGCTCCTGCTCTGATCGGAGTCATGACGCAGCAAGTAAGTTCAGTATCATTCTCGTCTGAGCGATCTGTGGAACGAGTGAGGGGATGTTTAATGAGTCGGGTTGTTGTATCTTCCAAACTATGCAGATTAAGATATCAGATTTAGAAGGGATCAGAAAATACGATGAAAATTGCTTCATTTCTTTTCATGCACTTGGTTCAATTAGTTCGATCGCAAGATTTGGGAGCATCTGTGAAAATCCTCGGTACTTGTGTTATCTCCACAGGTTTTCAAATTTGTCTAAAATCGGCAAAAATGAATCAGTCGTCACCATACTTCAGGTAGAGGTGCTTAAGCATATTTTCTACCCACCTTCAAAGCTTTATGCAAATCGGACAAGTACTTTTTGCATTAAAGACGATAACATGAAGTGTAGCGACGCCAACAGCTTGATTGACTTCGTCTATTCGACGCATTATTACTACTCGTGTGTACACTATATTCTCCCTCCCTCTTCGTCTCATCCACTGCTATTTGAAATCTTCCCTCAACCACTACCTTGTCACACCCTTTTTGAGTTAAATATATTGTTGCAAGGGATGTGGCCTGGTCACCATCACTTCACAAGTTGTCGGGAAATTACTTTGTTAACCTCAACTGCATTCTGCTCAGACGATGAGGTCAGAAGTCAGATCAAGCCGCAGACATCGCTGCACTTCAAGTTATCGCCCCTAATTCAAAAAGTGTTTGTCCAATTTACACAAATTTTGGTATATGGGTAGAAAATATCCACAGTTACTTGTACTTAAAGTTTTATGATGATCAATTTATTTCTGCGGATTTTAGACAAATGTGAAAACAGGGGGAGATTACCTACAAGTACCAAATCCGCAATTGAGTTAAATTTTTTCACATTGTATTTGATAGAGGACCTGAAAATACTGATTAATTCTATTGACTTGAATCATTCATGTTTGAAAAATGAAGGCACACGAACCACTTAACACAAATTTAGGGACCAAAATATGCAATTACAATGATAAACGAAGAGAGGCAAGCTTTTTTGCGACGATTTACTTCCTTCCATCGAACAGCTCGAATGCGTCGACAGCCATTCAGCTACCTGCATTTTGGTCTATAAAGTAGTAGGACGGAAATGTTATTGTTATTATTAGAGCTGCAATTCATAGTCATTTTTAGTTCTTAGATAAAAATGAACGAAGAGATTTGCGTTCTGAATCGGCAGGATTTCCTTTATGTGAATGCCTACTTTTTATAACTGCGTTCAATGTCTTAAGTCATTCAGTCATGTAGACTGCATTATTTTGTTGATGTATGCGCACATAATTCCTACTTATAATCACTTTTACATAATTGTGACACTAGTTTTCTTGTATTAATAGTGAAATATGTATTCACTTTTTCTTAAGATGATGTGAACCTAGTTACTGTGTATAGCAATCTCATATTTTTCAATTTTTGTTTGTGAATAATGTATTTATCAATGCGTTTTTTATCAGATGTACTTTCCCACTGCCTTCAGGACACGTACGAAATAGAACATTAATGATGAGAAAGTGATTCACCTACATCAACAAAGAAATTTCAAAGCATAGCTTTGAGGCTTGCTCTTGTTTTTCTAAACCACTCGTGCTTGAGTGGTTTTCGAGAAGTACATGCATGCTTGACTTTTTACATCAATTTAAGCTAAGGGTCATCCTCAAAGGACTCCGTAAAAAAACTCCCCCACTGTAGCCGATTCTGTAGCCGGTGCACCGAAATTTACAAATTTCGATCAAATTGATGTATTGCTGTGAAGTTTCAATTTTAATTTACTCATTTTATCTGTCATTTGTCACTACAACCTGCAGAGAAAAATTTTAAGCATACAGTATAATAATTGATCCAACCAGGAGAACACATCAATTCATTTCAAACTTCCAATACCCTGCCGTTGCTCCTCTTGCCATGATATAAGGTTATCTGGGCATTCCACCCACCAGCAACCCGTCCGAAGGATTTCTTCTTGGCTGCTTGAAGAGACTGCTTTAAGCCGAGTAATGCCGAAATGCTTATCATCTTGAAAAGTAATATGTGGAGAACATGACATGATTCGAATCTGTCTATATTTCCTGATGTGTTCATGTATTTTGAAAAATAATCAAAAATATCCTTCTCCTTTGCGGTATATCATTTCAAAGAAATCAATTAATAAAATCGCAGTGTCTTCCCCCACTGACTTAGTAATGCAATCATTGTGATTCTTTCGACCATTTTTTGTTGGACATCCCACATTCACATAGCTTCTGCTTTCATTTAGTTTTGAGGAATTCCATCAGAACTGTCATAGAGACATATGGGTAAAGTGTGAGTAGTCACTTGCAAAATATTGAAGGAGGTCCTTGCAAGCCTGTTTCAAATTATTTAGCGCTGTTAGAATTTTCCTAGAACTACATAAAAGTTACAGTGAATTCTAGAAAATATGAAAAAAGTAGTTTAGTAGGCCTATGAAAGATGAAGACCATATCTACAAGATTTTGAAGCTTTAAGTGCCTATCATACGACAATCCAGATCGCGAAACAAGTCTATACTTTAATAAGTGTCTCTGGATAAATTTTTAAAATTTTCGGTGCACTTGACGGTGCACGAGGTGCGGCTAGCGCACAGCCCTAATTACAACATCATTTATGCTATTCATGATGCAATGTTTGCATTATGCCTATATTTAGTAGGTAAATCGTAAACACATCATTGTGAAAAGAGATCAGCATTTTGAATTAATGGTAGGTCTATACAACAGCTATAATTTTCAAAAATTCTCAATTTCTATCATCTTTTTTTATTATCTACTGATTTTTGTGCGTGAAAATCACCACTTAGCGAAGCTTATAAGCATATCTATTCAGCATTTGAGTGCGTTCGCATTTTCCTTGACCCCTGCCCCCATACACGTCTGCACTTGTCAGCCCCCTCCACCACGCTGCGGACTTCCTTTATGGATGGTCCTTGATATTATCTTTACTGTCCAATCGTGAAGTAATTTCGAAGTAACCAATTTAAGAGAATAAAATATTCTATATATCCTCACTACTTCAGGGAAATATTTAGTATTTCTGATGGTATTTTTTAAGATGACAAACTTTTTCTATGGGAACACGACTCTACTATATTCCTACTCTATGCTGAAGATTGTCTCTGCTGGAGAAAGTGTTTTATAGTGAAGATTCCGTAATCTTGTAGTTTTGCAACTTTGATTTTACCCTTACAGAGAACTGCTCAGGAATGGAGAAACGTCTTTTATCTCACAGCTGGTGTGATGACATTTGGAGCACTTTTCTACGCCATCTTCGGTTCGGGAGAGCGACAGGAATGGGCAAAGGAAAAGAAGGAAGCTTCTATTTTGGAACTTGTTGATGGTGATGAACCTGTTCTTGATTCTCAGCGAGTTTGAAAGTTAGAATGGACGAAATCAAAGGACTGTGACGATCAATCCAATTTGCTGCGGACGGAGCCCTGATAGCTGGAAATTGTTGCATTTCACTCTCAAAATGTTCTGTGTACACTTCCCCATAGAAAGTGGCCCTTGACTCCTTCAGATGTATCCCCATATCTGTGATGATGTTGATGTCTCTCAGATAACAGTTGGAGCAGTCATTTTGACAGTTATCTCGGGCAGCATTTTGACTTGGTCAATGATCATGTTTGGAGAATGTATTTGAACAGAGTATGCGATGAACCATCAAACATTGTTCATGCGAGACAAAGTCAACCAGCCACACGTGTTCATACTCGAGCCTCAACATAGATGCTGACAAATTTTAGCTTAAATTGCTAACTGAGCTTTAGAATGAAGCGCTAGCCTCTTTTATATTTTCTTTGAAATATTTTATTAAAATATGAAGCTCGCTTTACACCAACCTACAAGACACAGATTTCGCCAAGTTCAGACTGAATTTGGTCATAGCATGGGCTGTCATTGATGATAGCAATAAAGCTGAGCTGAGCAATAATTTCAATTGCAGCCTCAATTCATTATCTGCAATCATTCGATGAGAGAATCGAGAAATTGCAATAAGACTAATTTCTTGCAATTCCTGATTGCATTTATCGCTAGTGCTGGGTTCGAGTGTGAACTGTGGCAACTGTAAACTTGTGCTACATTCTGATAGAGACATATGTTGTGGTTAAATTGTTGAAAGTATCATGTGAGAGAGTCTCGACGTAAGCCAAGTCTATGGAATTTGATTATAGCCATTTCTTTGATGCACAGCGTTTGTTAAATTGTCAGTATAACTGATACGAATGATTGCAATTCTTCGAAAATCAACAAATACTGTTTCCAGATTTTGTCTTCATATTCGAGAAAACGATTTATTGAAAAGAGAATGTTTGTTTATCGCTGTACCCAAACAGCAATTTTGAATGCATTTTTAGCCTGTTTGATGGTTTTAGCGAACGTTCATGACTGCTAATGTGCCTCGGATAATCATTTTTCCGAACTGCATGCATATACAATTGTGAGACTATGTTTTCTTTGCTTTTCAAAGTTCATATTTGCAGCTGATGAACCATGACGTAATCAGAATTTTGTGAAAGAAAAATTGTCGCCAATGACCCGACGAAATCATATCGTTTTACTTGCAGTGATGTCATCAATAAAAATGTATTATTTACATGAACTAGGCAATGTTTAATATTTACAGATTTTTGAATAAGAAAATGATTTTAGAAAAATTATGCTTGTTTTGATTTTTTTCAATTCTCCACGGAATCCCAGTGTTGGTCATGGAAATGTGAACGGCTGGAGAAAAGATAGTCGGCTTTATTTTCTCCTAGTGAGCAGAGCTGAAACCTTGATGAAACGTAACTTAGTCAGGCAGTCCGTTTACTCAATGAGACTTGAGAAAGTCGGTGGACTTTTGTAGCTATATGAGAACAGTCTTGGGATTTATGCGGTGAAACGTGATAATCATAGAACAGTGTACCACCACAGAGTAGACCTAAGTATGGGAAGTGTGAGACCTCTGAAGTGTACACATGCAATGAAAATTTTTGCATAAAAATATTCAGTTTTTTGCGGTGATTACGCTCCTGCGGTCCAGAAGGTAATTTACGCATTTTTTCAAAAGCTAGTTTTGCAAATTATCTATTCCTGTGTTTTCATACTAAATATGAACATGCACATAGGTAGTCGGATATAAGAGGAATGAACATTTACTAGCAATGTATCTTAATTAAGCAGAACTTCAGCTGATTATCAAGGGAATATCATGAATCGAATTATGATGGAAGTCTTCATGAAAAACGAAAATACTCTTGAGTTTGAGTATGAAAGAGCATTATCAAATTGATAATTTAACCAAGGATGTCATGACACAGAGGATTTGCAAAATACTATAATTCCTTCTGCATTACTATTATGATCAGTCAATTCCGTTGTAATTTCTTCAAAACTGCAAAACTTTGCAGATCTCACATTTGATAACAATACCCAAGTGTTCGCCTCGAGTTCATAAAATCGGAAATACATATTGAGGATTTTTACACGACAGTGTCATGACAACCGGAGAGACAACATTTGTTAAATTAACAGGGTTAACATCTCAGCTTATCATAATAAGATTATTTTCCTAAGCGTGGATCACAAACTGCCGCAGAAACAGCAAAATATCGTAATCGAAGAAACTATGATCACAATGAACTTTAAAAGATGTCAATGGGCACACATTACTATTCTGATTCGAGAAATGACACCTTGTGAATCATAAAATCATGCCGCTGAAAATTGAAGTAAAAACATGTTGAATAGAGCCTAGCATTCAATATAATATCTCAACTTTTCCTGGAAGACCTGCATAGGGACTGGGAATATAAAATTTCCTTGATCATCGACTTAATTTCCGCTTAATTAAGATGCTTGTTATTAACAGATATTCATTCCTTTGATATCCAACTTGCTTCACACTACTTACGGAGTTTCATCTCCGTAGTACATTAATTAGCGAAAATTTCGCTTTTTAAAAACTGCTCCAATAATTTTTGGGAACGTATATCTCCATTAAAAAACTTCAGCCAATAATAATCACAATAAGATGCATGAAGACTTGTATTACAATGTGGTTCCTGCAATTTCTTTGATGATAACATGCGGTGTACATGGTGGCACTTGCGCAAGCGTTCGACTAGCCTGACAACTGCCCCAACCAAGACCCCATACCCATAGCGTGCACATAGCACGTCATCGCTATATTATGTTCTCCCATCGTTCACATTTTTACTCAACATCAGGAGGTTGTAGTTATGAGGGAAAAAGTACTACACAGCATGGGTAGTGATGAAAATTTTCCGGAAAATTTTCCATTTGCATCACTAGCCATGGACCTCGAGTTGAAGCAGTTAGCAGATTTGGCTTCGGGGCTGAGGAGGTTAGATAATATAAAGATACCTGCTAGCAAATGCTCATTTTTTTATATCTCGCTTCATGCTAAGCTTCAAGTCGGTATATATTGACTTGATATAAACACAGGAACAATTTGCAAAAATTTTCCTTTTTTAAAAAACTGCTCAAATCTCGGTGCCCAAAACTGCATTATATCCAAGAAAACTGAATATTTTCATTTAACAATTTTTTGCTGTACCCAGATACTTTTTGGAGTCGACACTCTATGATTTCAATGAACTCTCAAAGATGTAGGTGGGTCCACTGTTCATATTCAAGAAATGAAGCATGAATTTATAGTGAATCATAATATCATGCTGGTGAAAATTGAATTAAAAACTTGAAATTTCAGCCAAGAAAGCACGAATAATATCGCGACTTTTTCATGAAGACCTCCAAATTATAATACGGATCATGAAATTCCCATGATAATCAGCTTAATTTCCGCTTAGTTAGGATGATCGATACTTATTAGCAAATATTGATTCCTTTTGATATCCAACTTGTTTCATGCTACTTATATAGGGGAATCATCTCGGTAGTATATAAATTTGCAAATTTTGACTTTTTTAAAACTGCTCAAATAATTTTTTGGACCACTGGAAACATAATCTCCGGAAAAAACTGAATCTTTTGATATAAAAATTTTCACTGTATATATGGATACTTTTTTGAGTCCACACCAGTCGACACTGAACCTATATCCATGGACGCGGTTCATTTTTCTGTTCAGAAGTGTCATTTAGTCATGTATATGGTGAATTGTAAGTGAACTTTACTCTGCTTTCATTTGGTTTTCATTTGTATTATTCCTCCTATATGACATGCGTTCTTCAGATCTAATAATCAACTGACACAAAATACCGGTAATGCAATAAATTCTAATTGAAAGAATTGCATCAACAGCAATCTTATTTTCAGCTGTGTTTTGCAAAGCATCTGAAAAAGTAAAAAGTTTAGACAATTATTCGTTGCCATTTGGAAGTTGTCTTCACACATACATAAAAGTTTCTTGATTAAGCCATTATTAAAATGCGTTTTAGTTCTGTAATTACTAAAAAGAGGCAATGAGAAGGAATATGTGTTGCTCACTTACAAATATTTTCAAATTCATGCAATATCAGCTGATTTTCACTGGTTTCGTTGCGCACACAGCAAAGAGACGTTTATTTCCTATCTAGCCCTTTATAATGCTAAATATCATGTGAAACATCTTTGGTCGACACCACAGATGTTGATGTTCGATGTTTATGATCGACACTCTGCCTATATATCCCTACTCTATGTCTATCGCATAGACATCTTTGCATATTGGTTCATAGCATAGGTTCATGGTGTCCTGGCAATTTACTTTGCCAAGATTCGTGACATAAAGTAGGTATATCCCTACTCCATGATTCGTGACTGTTCCTTCACCTTGAATATGAAATCATTTTGATGAATTTACCAACAAAACGTTGCCTTCCTGCGTTGCAACTGTTCCATCATGTGTTGCATGCATTGTGTGGATATCCGATGTCTCTTTTGCACGGTTTACAAATTTGATAATACATAAGATCCATCAATATTGAACTAGATCGATGTCTAAATGGGTAGCTGAGGCAGGAACTGAAGTGACATTATCAAGAAGCTATTGTCCATTACAGTCCAATTGACCCAAACAGAGGCAAAAAGTCGGATTGAAACATATGATTGGAAAATAAAAAGGCTAAATATATCACAAGGTGCGTTTAAATAATATCTTTTAAAATTATCGTAAATAAGTTTCGATTTTTTCTGTCATGTGAACTGACGATAGAGTATTGATTTATGTAACTTATCCTTCACAACTTCTGTAAATTGATGCAAGTGCAGGACAGGAGTATAAATAAGACTATCAGTAGTCGATTGGATTCATTCTTTGTATAAACTATTTAAACCAGTGACATCAACATGCACTTAGCGCATTTGCATTGCTCCAACCAAGTAAAATCAATTTCAATATCTCGACCACTTTATCGGCGTTCGAAATTACAAAGACAAGGTCTCGACTCATGATCATATATTCTTTTGTACATGTGAATTTTCTAATTCCGACAAGTGATTTAAATGCTCGTCTCACATCGGCCGAAACAGCGTAGAGACTTAGCAAGTCAGTATTTTCAATCAGCGGTCTCGTCTTTCTAGTTTCCAACTTTCTCGTCTCTCTAGTTAGAAAGTTGTAGTGTCATAGTGCTCATGTAGAAGTTTGAGGTCTACCGTGCGGTTGCGTGTGTAGTACGTACCCGGCAGTTGATTTTGATGCATCAATCTGAAACTGAATTCAGTGGTCGGATTCGGAATTTTCAAGATTTTCATGCCCACCCCTCGAAATTCGTGCCCATGCTGTGCCACCAGCTCAAAGAACTTAAGTGTTTTACATACATGACGAGAAATCGCATTGTAATTGAATTGCATAATTTTCATTTTGTTTTTTTATGAGCTAGTAAATGCACATTATTTGCATATACATGTATAAATACAATAGAAACTAGTCAACTGAAAATATGCCGAAATGCCTAGTAATGCACTTTGTATTTAGCTGCAAGTACGAGTATTATTCGTAGTACGCATATTGTAGAAAAGTTCATAAAAATCATTTCTTATAAGGAACAGCATTATCATCGTCACATGTCAAGGTAAACACTGCCCGACTGGAATCTTTACATGTTTAGCTGTATTAATCCGGCGCGCTCGCTAAGCGATATTTTCTAAAAAAAGAACATCCCGGCGCGCCGGGATATTAGAATTTCTATAAATAGCGCACTTCCCTGCGCGCTTTGGCCTTTGATGAAGTAGTACATTTTAGGACACTAACGGAGTAGTAACAAACAGTATACTGTAGAGAGTATTTATTATTTATTTACTAAGAGAGTAGTTAGAGAGGCTTTATTATCTTGTACAATATATCATCGGAAAATGAAATAACTGCAGAATGAATTGGGTAAGATTTCGAATTCGAAATAGGCCTACTGGAACACTGATCCTTTTCATGAACTTTTGAAATATTCTATCTGATTCCAGATTTTTCTCATTAGTTTCGACATTTCGTTCAGAAGAACCCTCAGATTTGCATCCCCATCCTTCAGACTTTTCATAGTCTCGTCATATCTTCCTGATATGAGTCTTTTCGTTTTATCATCTTTGATTTTCTGTTCATTTTGTAATGTTGACTTGTAAGTTGATTTGTGCTACCAAGTCTTTTATAAGCTTTGTGGTGCATGCCTTTGGTCGTGGGTTCGCTTGCTGGTGATCGCCCAAGATGATAAAGGAACCGAAGCGAAATGTAGGCAATTGATCAGCTTGCTGATGAGACCCGTGCATCTTTATAGGGTGAACTTGGCTTATTCGGAGGCAACTCTATTTTGGAGGTATTTAATTTGATCAAACAATTTTCTTAATTGAATAAATCCGATACTGTACTCTTCACGCATGGCTACCGAGTAGGTAGGTAATATGAAGGCCTACATCAGCTATGTTAGAATGATCAGAAATTCTACGGCGGAAGTGATGTTACATGATATACTATTTATATAGATAACAAGAGTTGTGACAAACATTCGCTGTTCATGCATACACATCTGTGCAACACCGCTGACTGGATGACGTCAAGCGTGCGTGCCTATTGTGTACTGTGCTCTGTCGATTATCAGCGCAAACGTTGAACACTGTTCCACGCTTCTTTTACATGAAGTGTTTTAATTGCATGCAAGATCAGAACTCGGTTCGGTCTCGCTGCTGGTTGTTGCGAGAATAACAATTTATGTCTGGATAAATGTTTGTTCTATTCGACAAGGGTCATAACATCGTGGGAAAGTCAACATTTGTTGCAAGCTAGAAACTCAATGCAAATCAAACTAGATCAAAATACACCTGCTAGATCTTAGCCAATTCATTGAAAAGCAAGTATTTTTTCATTAGTTGGCTGACGATGGATCGGTATAAAACACGCATTCTGTTGCTAAAAAGACAGTAAGAGTCAGCAGAATATCAATCTATAAAGCCTCCTGGAAATACGGCATGCTCAAGATACATTGAGAAGACATGTCAAAACTTCTATTAATCCGAATCCTGGTAACCCACGATCCCCAATCGACAGCCAAAAGTGGGAGTTTATGAAGTATTCGACGGATGTGGTTCGCTTTGGATTCGGATTGAAAGCAATCGATATGATTCGTTTTACGAATACTATGGCTGGAAATATCAGTTACATTGGCTGGAAGTGGCGGTCCTCTTTCATAAGATGTGACAATATCTCAGTGAGAGCGCTCGAGCCAGTAACCCACTATCGAGAAACGATTCGAAACGCGTTATGATGGGCGACTTTTTCGGCAAGAACGGAACTGGAATCTGGAAGATAACCCTAATCTCATAGGCCCATACAATCTGGATGGAACTAGACTTGGCGGGAGGATCTAGGCGCCCGGTGGCAGTAAAAAATAAGTTATATTCATGGATTGTGTTGAGAATTTCTATTCTGAAGTTACGGGATACTCAGTTGAGCTTCAGATTATCGACAAAGGCCTGCTACTCATTGGCAGCATCAATTATCAAGAAAAATTAATGGTAGAACCTTATTGATAAGTTGAATGAACAAAGAAATAATTATAATGCCAATTTCATGGTTCCTTTCATGTATGCACTACATAATCAAATACTGCCACCAAACTGGATGAGTAGGCTATACCATCGAATTAGCTTTAAATAGAGTTTAACGTCAAATTACCCGAGTCATCTATCATTTTTCTGATTGGTTTTCTTCTGTACGTAAATGAAACAATAGTGTGTTAGAGTTATAAGTGGTTCCCTAAACTACGCTGAGGAGCAAATATAGCTCGATCGAATGACGCATGTCTGCATTATTTCGTTTTATTTTTTTGAAAAAAAATTGATTTCCAGAATTAAAGTTCCAGTTGTTTTAATACATAAAATGAATTAGTGCATGAAGCATACAGCTCTTAATACAGATTGTGTTCGAAAATTCAGGTAATTTTCAGAAAAAGATGGGCACGATTTTCAGGAGGTCCAATTTTCTTGCCCGCACTCATTTTTCGTGTATTCGTGCCCACTTTCGACAAATTCGTGCGCAAATTCGACCACTGTGAATGACTTGTCTCCACTAATTGAGGTTCTAAATAACCTAGTAAATGATTCTTAGTTCACATAGGACAATCGTCTACAATTTTACCTTGTCCTTAAATTTACTCATCCTTGCAGTAAATGTAGGTCATGGGACGTTTTGCTTTCTGTATACAGTCCGTTTCCAAAATCGTTGCACAACCCGAAAAGTTTTATTATCTCCAGTTTATTTTCATCAAATTTAACCGGAAGCTGCTGAAGCTCACGTAATTGTCGATTACTGAACTTATTCACTTGGTCATCCGAGACACTTGCAAGGTTAAGGAAACAGTGTGGTGTGCCTAATTAAATGAAGTAATTAGTGATTAGAAAAATTATTCATGATCATATCATAGCTGATCATGTCACTGATGTCATGTCATAACTGCCCTCGTTTCCTGTCATCATTGAATGAGTTGCTAAAAGTCTTGTCGATTTACTTATCGGGCGCAGCAACTACGACTTGAAGAGATTCCTATTGTTTGTGAACTGGTGGTGAGTCTCAGTTTGACGCCAAACCTTTGTGTGCACGCAGATGAAGGATTCGAAATCCTGACCTCCATCGAGGGAAATGATGACTCACCTGATGGCTGAGTGTGGGATCAATGCGGATTTAAAATTTTGCCAGTGAACGGATGGGCAGATCGTGATAAAACTTACATATTCTTGGAGCCAGGGATTGTAAATAATTGATTGGCAAATAAAAAATCAATTATTTTGCCATCAATCAATTAATTTTAATTGGAAATTTATCAATCAATTAATTTTTATTTGGAAATGCATCAATCAATTAATTGCCAATTTTCTTAATAGACCTACGTGGGCCTTAATTGCATTCATTCATTTAACCCTAGATGTGATTCATTTTCTCGACTTGATTTTTTGACTTTTATAGAAAGGAACATTTTATCGACGGATATTTCCTAGACTTTCTATGAATTATCTCTGAAATCAGGCTAGATTAAAGACTCAAATTACAGGTACTAAGATCTATTCAGAATATCTCAACTATGTTCTCAAGTGAAAAATGCGAAATGAGGTGAATTTAAATAATTTTTGTATTCATACAATAGAAGCAACCTGTACTAGTCATCAATCATCCCTCACCTCAGACTAAAAATTCACACGAGTCTTGCTTTAGCAATCTATAGTGATCTATAAATCTATATAATCTATAAAAATCTCCAATAATCTGCAATTCTACAATTGAATGCAAGTGAGCAGTTCAATCAATCTTTCGAATTCAAAATGTCGCATACTAAATTTTCATCCCAAAATCTGGAGTTCACTTTTAAGTATAATTGCATCTCTAAATTAAGAGGCAAAAGCCGCTTCCGTAAATCATTGTATGCGTATCCTGCCAAACTGAAAAATCGTTCGACGTCATTGGATGTCGGTGAAAGGAATCTGCAATTTATGTATGTTTTCCTGGTAAAAGAATTTTCGTCCAACTTCCTTTTCTTTAAGCAGACTGATGCAAAGTCAACGTCGGCACTCTCGGCAGATTCAGCACACTGGTCATGGGCATCATGCTTTGATGGAATGAGTACTAACTTCTTGACCGCTGTCAATTTCGATGAATTAAGTTCGGCTTCCGTGTTTTGTAATATCTTGATGGCAGCACTTTCAAAGGTGATGTTTTGAACAATAACAGAATTTGGCATCAAATATTTTTTGAACTCGTCTTCAGGATAACATTGTAGAACTTCATCAAAAAGGATGCGAGCGTCGTACAGATCCAAATGTTGTCTGTAATGCTATTGTTACCGAATGCAATTTGACCAAATCAGATTGAAGCTTATCGAGATCGGAGTTTTCTCGCGCAGTCAATAAAAAGTCTAAGAGTTTCGGTTCAGTTGAGAATGGTTTAGCTTGTAGAACAGACTTCAGTTTAGAATACCGATCAAGCATCTCGTGAGTACTCGTCCACCGAGTCTTGTTTCTTTGAATTGGTGATAGAGGGGTCAACTGACGAAGCTTTCCGGCAAGTTTTACCGACTTCAACTTGCCCATCAAAGCGTTGACTTTTTGAAGGAGATCCTCATACTTCTCAAGAAAATGTTGTACAGCAAGAGCAAATTTATGAGAAGCACAACCAATCATTGGGATCTCAAGTAGACGTGCGATGGATTTATTAACTTCTGTATTATCTGCAGTCATGGCGACGATGTTGCTGATGTCTTTACCATGAACATCAAGCACGAACTTTATGAAGTCCACGTGATCAGATGCAGTAAATCCAGTTTCGTTGAATAACGGTGAAAATCCAAGAAGAGCGATGTTTTGCGAGTTAGTACTTTCACTAACGTACGAGGCAAAGACAGCAACGAAATGCGTCGATCCAGATGTCCAACCATCAATGATCAAAGAAAATAAATCCGGAAGTTCGTCGGCGATTTTCAGTTCTACTTTACGTGTAACGCTTCATCTTCTCACTTCGATTGAAGCATTTGCGTAACACCACACGTGGTTGACCAGTTATCCGCATTAGAAATGACAGGTCTGTTTGTAATTGTATTTGACTGATAGCAGATTGGGATTTAGATAAGTTACAAAGTTTGAAGTATATAAGCAGTCACACAAGTGTCATGTCTATAATCACTCCTTTTTAGACGCTAATGTCATAAGTAAGTTGTTAGATTTATAATTTTGTTTAAAACGCAGTAATAAGTTATATTTTTTTCTTCTTTCAGTTTTTAGTTAGGCCTATAGTATTATTATTTTTCTTTATGATCTACCGGAGGTTAGCCTCAACCAATTTAATTTTTCCGTATATTTTTTCAATGTGACATGTCTCGCCAAAGGTTCCTCGAAGAAAGAAAATGGTTTTAAACCAGTGATGATCCAGTTCATCCAACCATAAATATTCGCTGCAGTGCGATTTGAATTTGATGATGACTTTGACACACAGTAGTCCTTCACAGATACTTGTCCAGGCGAATCATTGTACTCCGGGTGCTGACTTTTTATGTGGTTCATGAGATTGGTCCATCCGGTCCCTTTCTTCTGTACTAACTGGTTCTCGCACTTGCAAATCCACGTATCAGAATCAGAATCACGTTGTTTAAAATATTTCAAAGCAATGTTTTCGTTTCGACTATTCGTCTTCGGCACAGTGACAGCAGGGTGTCCGCGCCCCCTGGAAAGCCTGGAAATCCTGGAAAACACCTGGAAAATGAATTTTATCCTGGAAAACTCCAGGAAAATGAAATTTTACCCTGGAAAACCTGGAAATTTTGAGTCTAATTAAAACACTAATTGCAAGTTGTTGAAGTCATACTTGCTCTATGGTTCAAGTGTTTTCTATTTTTCCAGATTTTACTCTTCATATCTCTACTTATTTGTTACAATTATAGCCTTCATTCGCATAGAATCTTTTTGTTTTTAGAATATTTCAGTGACTGGAATCTCCTATCATAACGTATACAGCATGAATGAGGCTGAGCTGCGTGGTATGGTTAACTATGAACTGTTGTCGAACTCCTAATCGTTGTACAGTATGGTGATTTAGTAGCTGTGAATTCCCTCACAAACGCTGCGCGGTATGGTGAACTAGAAGTTGTAAATTCCTTCATTAACGTCGTGTGGTATTGGAACTAGGAGCCGTAAACTACGTTATTAACGTCGTGTGGAATGGTGGACTATGAGCCGTAGACTCCATCATTAACGTTGTGTGGCATGGGGAACCAGGAGCCGTAATCTAGGATTAATGCTATTACACACTTGATTGCCGTGTGGCAGAATCTACTGACGCAAAATGGTGGTGAACATATAAACTTCATTTAGGCGTCAGGCTTGTTCCGAATGATCCGAGGTTAATATCGAATATTTTCAAACACATTTCAAGTAGGTTTTCAATATGCAGATATATTATTCCGACACGTCGTGTAACAATGAGCTTTCCTCGGTCAATTCTTCTCTTTGTCATTCTCTTAAACTGATTGCGATTACTCTCATGCATATGCAGTACATCAGCCATTATGTTCCTCTTTCTGGGTCTTGGTCTTCCACCTTCCGCGGATTCACGCTGCAATGCTTCAGTTCAAATGATGTTATCTGAATGACAACGCTCTGACGTTCACCTTGTTGCATTTAATTATAGAGTGGACTGAACAGATATTCCGCTAATGACACATTTCATTGTTAAGTCTTATATTTTTCGTTATTTATAGTTATACTCTTTCTCTATTTAGTTCTCCTCAATCCGCTAGCTTTACATTTGTTACGATCGATTATATTTTCATTTTTTTATGAATATAATGTAGCCGTTTGATGGATATATTGGTATTTGTTATTTGGAAGCACCTGCGCCTTAAAAATTCAACCAATTTTACGTCACTTTTCAAATTTTTTTCTTCAATAATATCAATTTTATGGTGTGTAAGCTCCTTAGCCACAGAACTTCGGGTAGATTTTTCCCGTAATTTTTCTTTTAAATTTGACGCGTGCATTTGAGTAAAATTTCCCTGCAGAAAGTCTGGAAATTTTCTTTCAAATTTGAACCCCCTCCCCGTTTTTTTGTTAAATTTCCCTGGGAAACCTGGAAAATGAATTTTACCCTGGAAATCCTGGAAAACACCTGGAAATTTTCATTCGAATTTGCGCGGACACCCTGAGTGACAGGCTCCAGAGACTAACACAACCACACTGCCAATCACATGAAAAATGAAGTTAACAGTAGTCAACGAGTCACGCGGCACGGGGCGCACACCAATCATCATAGTAAAGAGTTATTTATAGAAAGTAGCAAAATGAGAAGTTTGCGCCAAACAAAGTTGGATGTCAGCTACACCACACGCCTCCCTAGAATGAAAGGCTCCTATTCGCTGTCTCAATGGAACAGACGACTGGTGGTTAACTGATCGGTGGTAACGACTGCATTTCCTAGAAACTCAAGCGCGGTCAGCCAGATGACGAGCGATAGCTGGCCAAGCAGCTGGGTCAACGTTCCCTAATGCCGAAAATTATTGTTCTCGGTGGTGGAAAAACTAAGCTAAAGTATGTATGACATGCGTGTATGCAATCCGCACGCCTGCGATTTTCAATTGTTAAATGGAAGTTGATCTCAAAAGAGTGTGTGTAGACCTAGATGGAGTTTGAATGTACAAATGTTGAAGGTAATTTTTTAAAAAAGTAGGAATGGTACCAAGTGCTAGCATAGGCGGAATTTATTGACATTGATTCAATTAATTGGTCCAATTATATTGCAATTAATTATTAACCAATTAATTTTTTACAATCCCTGCTTGGAGCTGATAACACCAGCATTCTTTTAAACCAAAACTCGAAAGCGCCAGCGTTAATACAGCAAAAGTTATTAAGTTGTGTACAGTTGACCGTTTAAAGCAGTTTTAACGTGAAAGTTAGCGAAAAATCAAGCAAACGTGCTAATTGAGTAAGACTGTGCCAAATGTTGTCGAAATTCGAAAAAAATTATTTATTCGGAAGGAAAGCTTAACAGGAGCTTGATTTAATAGTGATGATCTTTATTTTCTGTTTTGCGTAGTTTAGTCAGTGGGCATCGGTGAATGAATTGACCAAAAAACTTTTATGTCTGTTGTCCACATCTGATCAGACACAACCTAATCGCTCTGCCAAATCAAAGTACTAAAGACATCCTTTCACATGGTATAAAGTTTATTGAAATTGAGCATCTTCATCAATGAAAAAATCATACCAGACTTTTTTAGCAGCATTTTTCGGTGAAGCTCATTTGTACTGCATCTTTTTCTACATTCAACGAATCTTAAAATCTTTACATCATGATGAAGCTGAATGATAGCTCACTCTGTCCAGGCTGTCTAGTGCGTTATTTTTTTCATTTATTTGGTAACATATCATTTTATTTCATTTTTTTGCTGCTGTTGTCATTTTTTTCATTTTTTCTTCGAAATCATGCATTCTCAAATAGATCTTCGTAAATTGCCGACTACTAGCCTAGTTCAAAATTTATCCTTAGAGATATCATCTCTCCACCTTTTGGATTTTATGATTTTGTTGACTAATGCACTGAACTCCAGATGTCGTATAACTTGATGGAGAATCATTAAACTTCCGCAACACCCTGTTTTTTGGGCTATTCATTATCTTATGGGTGATTTTAATAAATCAACGAACCACAGGAAGCATCCTGTAACAATTAACAATAAATGTAGAGTGTAGACATATCATTGTATTTCCCTTCGATGATTTTCCTTCTTGTTATTTCAGTCAGTTAAAAAATACCTGAGGTCAGTATTTTGTTTTTATTATAAATGCTGCTGGGATGATTCCACTTGAATTAGCCAAACATTGACTTCGGACCTATGTTCTATGCAACCTAGTCCGTGTATGCAACACATAAAACATGAAATGAGAGGACAATTTTGCTTTATTCGTGTGACTTTGTTATCATCGTTCAACAAGTGTGACTTTGTTTGTTATCATCGTTAAATTAGTGTGACTTTAAATACAAAATAATGTTTGAATTAACTACAAAACAATCCATAAAAAGAGCAGAAATTGGATCGAAGCGAAAGTGTGCATTCGAGAAACTTATGAACAATGTCAAAAATCGAAAGAAGATGTGAAGCCATGAACTATATTTGCAATTATTCATGAATTGATTGGTTTTGTTATTCTATCACCAATGTTTTTATTTTGACTGGATGTTGAGCATGTACAACTTACGTAGGTAATGTTAAGTGAGACATTGATATCTAAAGACGGTATACAGTGATGGATAATTAATGATGCATTCATTGTATTTATTAAATCTTTACATACGGGTGCACGATTTTGATATGTGCGATTTTTTAACCTTAAGATTTGCAGCGTATAATCTTTTGAATGGTGACTGTCGGACATTTTGTTTGGATGGAAATGCTACAGGAGTCAATTAAAAATTTCATTATACCATTGCAATGATGAAAGTGATACGCTATATTGTTCGATTCTTAGTGGATACTTTATCATTTTCATTTTTCCGCCCCCAAAATTCATTTTTTCTCATTTTTTGACTTTCTATTCGGTAGACAGCCTGCTCTGTCAGTTTTCATTAAAAAAATTGTGTCATCATGTTAAAATCCTGCATCAAAGAAAACGCTCAATTTTCTTTCAGAAGGCCTACTGACCACAACTGACCACTTGAGAAAGTAAAATGTATACCAAAATAATCTATGGAACATAAGGTTTCATATGGTTATTAAAGTTGAAGCAGGACTTGAACACGAAAATTACATTTGAAAATAGGTAAACTTTTTGTGCAATTAATTATTTATTAAACGCTCTGTAGGTTAAATAGGTACTATGTTTACCAGAGGAGATCCATATTAAATTAATGCACGTCGGCACAACTTGCCGTCGAGCAACTCATACTTTCATTACAGAACTCAACCTGAAATTCTAGTGAAGCGTCAGTCTATAATTTCTTCCAAAGTTGAACATTTTCATATGCATCTCTCACTTTCCGACCAAGTTCATCCCAAGCATGTTCGATCGGACACAGGTCGGGGGAGCGTGAAGGCCAATGGAGGATGCGAATTCCAGATCTCAATATCGCTGTTGTTACACAGTGAGCTCTGTGTGGTCGAGCGTTGTCATCCTGGAATATGAGGTTGAGTTCATTTACGTTTGGGATGACGATTGGAGATATAATATTCGATAAATATCGCTCTCCGTTCAAGTTCCCATTCACAATGACTGCCACAGTCCGACCTCCGTACCAGATACCGGCCCAGATCATCACGCTACCACCACCATAGCGGTCATGCTCAGATATGCAGAAGGGTGAATACCTCTCACCAACCATTCGATGCACTCTAATGCGACCATAGTGAAAATCCAAAGTGAAACGGGATTCATCCGTCCACATCACTTGACGCCATTCCTTTGTGCTCCACGACTGATGCTGCTCACACCATTCCACACGCTTTCGGTTGTGTTCGAGACCTGCGGAGAAAAAAATTGCCAGTGAAACAATGTCATTGTGTGAAATTCTCGCATTACTTACTTAGAGGAATTCTTGCAGCAGGTCGGTATGACCTCAGGCCCGCTTCTGCTAGACGGCGATATGCTGTTCGTATACTGCATGCAATTCCTGCTGCAGCTTTCCAGCTGATGGCCAGTCGAGGAACACTCTTAAGCGATTGTGCTTTGCTGAGATAACCAACTTCCTATCGGTAGCATTGTTTGTCAATCTCTGTCTCCCTGATCCTTTCCTTCTTTTAACATTTCCATCATTGTTCCATCGACTCCACCACCTGCTCACAGTGGAGTGTGACACACCCAACTTCCGTCCAACAAACCTACAACTCTTTCCACATCGTAGCATTCCAACAGCCATTCCTTTTACAAACTCTGATTGCGACATTTTTGCTTCAAAATTTAGTCAGAAAGAATTGCTTGATAGTGATAAAAGGTCGAATTTGAAATGCATCAACTATGCCAAAGATATCGACAATGGACAGCTGCTTTATATTAGCATGACAAATTTGATGCATAGACATCCTGGTCAGCGCAGTATGAAATAAAAGTCGTCCACTTCCATTGAGATTTTCTATATCAAGTGGATCGTTTTTAATGTCATAGAGTATATCAGAAAACTTGGAAGGTAGGCCACAATATATAATTATGAGACGACTCGAAGATTTTTCAAGTTTTTCTTTAATTTCGGCAGACTTGGATGCGGTATAGGTGTGATGCGGCAGTGATCCTCTACCACAGAATCTGTCCATTAGGAAGAAAATCCGAAGTAGATGAAATGAAGGTCTTTTAGACAACATGTAGAATAGATATTTTTCCACGACAACACAACGGTCATGTGTGGTTACATCATTAAATCAATTGAGGGAGCAAACATTAGTTAAGGGAGAGTTTAAAACGTTGGTTCGTTTGGTTGATGACCTCACAAGGCAAATCATTGCATTAATAGATAACACGGACTGAAGAACTATTCTTCCAAACTCTGCACATTGTGATCTATCTCTCAATGTCATTGAGTGACCGAATCGGCACAATCCCCGCAGATCTCCGGTTCTCTCGAAACAAGTCGCTTCATCTTCGATCATTCCAATCATCAGTTTCTGAACATGACACTTATCAAGACAGATTCTTCTTTCCTTCAATTGAACAAGACTCAATATCCTCAGACGATCTTCACAGTCCAATTCATTTAGTCCTGTAATTCTGCGCGTGTATTTACGTTGGACAGCTTCCAAATGCATAAAGCATATTTAGTTATCGTCCGGACATACGTGCAGAGCATCCGCTTTAAGAATGTAGGATCTCTTGTTCTCAAACAACGCAAAAGTAAGTTCGTCATTCTGCTTGCACTGCTGACGACGCCTTCAATATGTTTGGAAAACTTACCATCAGTTTGTATAATGACCCCCAAATCTAATACTGTATACACTGTTGTTATGCATTGGTCATTGATTGCATAAACATGATGGGGGTTGTTTTGCATGAATATTCAAGCATTTTGACTTCGTGTAAATTAACATTCAGACACAGTTTTTCGATGTTTTCGGCGACACATCGTGTAATGCAGTCATTGACCGTCTGAAATTCATGTTGCCAATCAGGCACAACCCCATTATTTGTGATGTGAGAGTCGATTTGCGCACGTATCATTACTCTTCATTTCACGCAGTGCAGCTGATGTGAGCTAAATCGGTCGATGGTGTTCCGGGCGTGTCGGTGAACTAACTCTCGGGATAGGAGTTATGATCGAATATTTCTTATCACTAGGAATTTGCCGTTTTGTATGCAGCTGTAAAGTGTACATAGGGGTTGAGCTAGGGAAAAGGGCGAGTTTCTCCAGTAGTATTGTTGGTATTCCGTCAACACCAGTTGAAAGTTAAGGTGATAAATTTACAAGGTTTTGGAAGGTGTCCGGTGTCGTGAAATTCGGCTGTGGCATAGTTTTCATACATGGGAGATGTGAAGCTTCTCCTAGCTCGCCTTTCCTGCTTAGCAGAGATCAGTGAATTTTTTTGCACTTCAAGAGGTATGTTTAGCATTATTGATTTGAAATTTGTTGTATTTTTCATTAGCCTATCATCAACATCAAACACTTCGACACATTCGCAGGAAGATAATTTGAATGACTTCATAGATAACATGGATTTGTTGATATCAATTTCTATTACTTTGAGATTGCAACCATTTTATTTCAAAAAGTCGAACGGAGTGACATGGCAGTCTTTTGATTTCTGCGTTTTAGTGATTAATGATGAAAATGACTCAATCCGTGACGTTCACTCAGTAAATATTAGTATCCATTAAATTCATAATGACTATCCGTATTATTATCGTCAAACCGGACAATATATGAGGCATAGGTTTCTCATTCACAGATATGGTAGCATGCTTGCAGTAGCGTCCCCAGAAGGTTTTCTTCGGCGTGGCCCTGCTTTTCGGGAATGCCTGCTATAATTCGCTAATAGCTTACATGCAATAATTAAGCAAAACTTTTCTTATTCTCTGGAGGGGCCGTTTTGCGAGCATAGTGGCTTCCATCCGCCCTGAAGACGCTATTGATGTGCCTTGATTACATGTCATGTGGCTCCCAACAGTAGATTTATGTCTTAGGAAGACGAACAGGCTCTGATTGCTTTCTCTATTTGCTTAGATGCATTGCTGTAGGCTGAATGACATTTTCATGACTTAGTGTTTTGAAATACTTTTTGACTGGTTTCAAATCTTGAGAAACTAGGATACTAGATAATTATATATAGTGCCTCTCAAAAGTCGGATCGTTCGGAATTTTGACGAACTTACGCAGATATGACTGAGGAACAATAGAGTAAAGTGCTTTTCACTGATGAAACATTGATCAAGCAATTTTCATACAGCGTTCTGACGATGCGAAGACCTTCCGGCGAACGCTATAATCCACGGTAAACCCTCCCGACAATGCGACTTTACCTATCAGTCGCGGTCTGGGGTGGAGTATCACCTCGTAGTCGCGGAACTATTTGGATTGCACCCGCCAATTCAACTGTGACAAGAGCTGCGTACTTGTCCATCCTTCAAGAGAAGCTCCCTACCTAGTTGCCAATAACTTGATGTGCCATCTTACAGCATGATTGGGCTACTTGCCACAATGCAAAACTCGTGAAAAACTGGTTGGTGTCAACAGAACAACATCCAAATATTATCGACATGGCCTGGTAACTCGCCAGACTTGAACGCAATCGAATGTTGGAATGTGTTCAAATGCTGTGTTGCTGTGACGAATCCAACATCAGTTGACGATATAAGGAAGAAAATCAAGCTCGCATGGACTCAACATATCACGCCGGAGTTCTGTGCATCATTGGCAAGTTCAATGTCTCCAAGACTGAAAGCTGTAGGCCTACTTGAAGTCAAGGGGCAGCATCTGAAATACTAATATGTGTTATTAAGACTTGTGATCATGCTATAAATGCTGAAAATTTGCTGATAAAAAAACAAAGTTGTATGATAACTCATTAGTTGCTCTATGATTTTTGGCAACAAAACACGATTTTATACCCTTGGTCTCAGACTTTTGAGCGGCACTGTACATTGATAAGCTTGCTGGCAAATATGGGCTGATTGTGATCAAATTGAGCTAATTGAGTTTTTGTTGATATTTGAGCAATAATTGACAAACGAAGTTAGACTGAATACTGCCATGTCATGGCAGTTTTTGAGCTGTATTTTAAGATTCAAATTAGAAGGTCAAGGACAATCTCGCAGAATTTGTGTAATATTCTGTGTAATTTTGTGTGGAAATGCGCTGTATAATACGAGTAAAGTATTAGGCCTATCTTTTGATTTACTTTCATTCTTGAGACAAGATGGATGATTGTCAAAAATGCTGCCATGTCACCCCATTCTCCCCTACCGGTAGCAGACAGCTTTTGAACGACCTATTAAGCTACAGGAATGGTGGCTCCAATTTACAGACATTCCACCATTCAGTGTACTTTCCTTTTCAGATGTTCTTGTTTCATATAGGCTATTTCTACTATCTGAACAATGTTCATTTTGCCAATATACCGCATATTTCCTTTATTAAGACATCAGTTGAAATTAGCGAAATCTATTCAGACATATCTCCCTCTAAAGACAAATTGCTACTGTCCATATCATTCTCTGCAAAAATTGAATCTTCGCTGTCGATCGAATCAGAATCGTCGCTGTTGGTGCTACCCATCTCAGTTGAATTTTCCCTCTAACTCTCGATCTGACTGAAGCACCTGTCTTCTCAATTTCTTGAAGCATTGTTCGTGCGTTTGAAGAGTTTAGCGACAAGAAGTAGGTACAGTTAGTCGCATATTTTCATTGCCTGGTTGATTGATGGATACAGTTCGAGACCCTTTTTCGGCGACTGTAGTGTTGGGTGGTTCACAAAGCCATGCAGCCACCTCATCACATGCTACTATTTCTCGAGGTTCGTTTTATCTCTAAACTCACGTAATCCAAAGAGCCAAGTTGCAATCCGTTGAGCAGAATCCTCTGGTAATGTTTGCGCACCATCTGCGCAGTAGTAGTTCCTCAACGATGCGTTAGCTTATTGCGCTTCGAAAAAAGGGTAGGGCAATTCCATAAATAACGCACGAACGTTCTGACACACATTCGTCCTTTCTCATCATAAAGCAATATGACTTATTAAATCCATGAAAATTGCACCATACCATGCCAAATTCGTCTGAAATATTAAGTCTGTTTTAGTCTGACTCTCGGATTCTTTAGAAAGACAATCTTTTGCTTCGTGAGATAAATATTAAGGTCTTCAATAGCAACCGTGATTCGTCTATAACGAAATATTTGGAGGGTCCCTAGATCTTCGTTGTAACTGAAGTCATAAGTGAAGCGATTATCGAACAAAATTGGTTGCTGAATTTGTGTAATACATGGGTATTTGTTCATCAAAAATGTTGATTCTCAATTCAAGCATATTTCAGCCAGTGTTAAATAGTGTCACATTTTCAGTTGATTCCATGAAATGACAAAAATGTCAATGGAATGGATCTCGTCACAGTTAATTCAAAAATTAAAAAATAAAGAGGTAGTGGGTAGGCTTTTGTAATATCTGCCAAGTACCCAACGACACTTCTCAACTGATTGTTGCATCACTTCCAGAAGTCCTATTTGGTCAAATTCATGTGTGCTGCTAAGGGTCCGCACGTTCAACAAAAATCGAGCGACTCCGAAGCCACTAAGTGGTGCATTGCATGGCGGAGTACGATCGTGGAATGCGTCGGTGGTTTTCTTTTTTTTCTCGTTTCTGTGTTTGTGGTGTACCCTGGTTAAATGAGGTTAACATTCATGGGCGGGTAAGATGGGACGCCAGCCGTGAACCTCCACCTTTTGAGGTTTTCAATTACCTAAGGGAAATTTCATGCAAAATAGTCGTCATTCTAAGTTGTTTGTTATTGCAATTCATGGAATGATTGTCGTTAATTACATTGATTTCCGCCGTAAAACTTTTAAAAACATACGTTATTTTCATTGCAGGCTCAGTTACCGTCATTCCTCTATGGCCAACCCCTGTTGGTGGGGCAAGTCCCGCTCTACCAACTTCCACAACAACAGCAACAGCAAGCGGCAGCCGCCGCGGCCATGCAGGCGGCAGCAGCCAAAGCAGCAGCGGCAGCGGCGGCTGCTGCAGCAGCCTCTCACAGAATGCCTCCACCGCCTCCTCCACCTCCACCTCCTCCCCCGCCCCCTGGAGCCATGGGGAGTGGCCCTGGTCATCCGATGATGCCGCCAGAATTAACTGACAATCAATTACAAGAGAAGTCACGTCGGTGGCAGAATCTACAGTCGAAGCGCTACGCTGAGCGGCGCAAGTTCGGCTTCATTGATGCTCAGAAAGATGAGATGCCGGAGGGTCACGTGCGGAAGATTATTCGTGATCATGGAGATATGACCAGCCGGAAATATCGACACGATAAGAGGGTCTACCTCGGCGCACTCAAGTACATGCCTCATGCGGTGTTGAAACTTTTAGAGAACATGCCCATGCCGTGGGAACAAATCCGTCATTGCAAAGTTATTTATCATATCACAGGAGCCATCACATTCGTGAATGAGATCCCATGGGTGGTAGAGCCTATCTACATCGCCCAGTGGAGCACCATGTGGATAATGATGAGGCGAGAGAAACGGGATCGTCGTCATTTCAAGCGAATGAGATTCCCGCCTTTTGATGATGAGGAACCGCCGCTAGATTATGCGGACAACGTCCTTGATGTCGATCCTTTGGAAGCTATCCAGCTAGAGATGGATCAGGAGGATGATAGCCCAATTAGTGACTGGTTCTACGATCACAGACCGTTGGCTGATACAAAGCACATGAACGGGGAGACATACAGGAAATGGAATTTATCATTACCGATTCTCTCCTGTCTCTATCGACTCGGAAATCAGCTTCTCACTGATCTTGTTGATGAAAATTATTACTACTTATTCGACCTGAAATCGTTCTTCACTGCCAAAGCTTTGAATGTAGCCATTCCAGGAGGTCCCAAGTTTGAACCATTGGTCAAAGACCGACATCTGGACGATGAAGATTGGAATGAATTCAATGACATCAATAAAATCATCATTCGTCAACCTATTCGAACGGAGTACAGGATTGCGTTCCCTTATCTCTACAACAGTTATCCTTTCCAGGTAAGAATTCAGCTTCATTTGATGTTATTTGTTAATCAGTCACATTTCTGAAGTGCTGGAGAGAATGGTGGTGCATGTCTGCAGATATTAGCCACTTAGTGAGAAGCAATTATCTTTCAGTTAAATTTCAGAGCATCCTGGAATTTTCATATAGCAGAGGAGACAATTGCTATGTTTATAAAGGGAAATTTCTTTTCACAGGTATTGAGATTTCCACAATGTTTTCAATTAACCGATGCATTTCTCTGTGATCATGGCAGGATTCTGTCATGGTCATGCGAAAGGCTTCGTCTAATTAAAAAATGCTTTGGCAATATTTGCGACGTAAGTGGATAAAAATAAATACAAGTTCCCATCTCATACTATTTGTTGCAAATTCCTGAAGCATCTCGCAAATAGATAAACTTTCAATCCTATTTCATTCTTCGTTAGAACTCCAGCGAGAACTCAGACAAATAGTCCCCTTCATTCAGATATAGGCATAAATTAGGGAGTTAAATTTAAATGCTCAGCGATGCTGCTGAATCATTTCGGATTGAAATTGAAAATGTTGATGTATCAGACCTGTCTGAGCTCAATATCTTTAAGTTTCCGAAATATGGCTTGATCTTATGTTGGATATTTGTGTTACTTAAAGCTAAATTCGCGAAGGATTGTTTTGTGTCGGACGCAATAACACAAATTCACTTATTCAGATTGGAAATGTCAGCAAATTTTTAAAATTGTTAATTTGCTACACCGCTGAATTATGTGACATGCAGCTGACATAACATTGAAACAGACTGTTCTAAGAGGCGAGAATTTGAACACCTCATGGAATCGATGGTCAATATTGCTGTTTTCATGAATTTATCACATCTTGTTCACATCTAAATGACAAGCAAGTCAAGATGCTGAGGAAAATACATGACCGTGCACATCGTATTATGTACAGGGATTACGGTAGTCAAAATTGGTCGTGTTCTTGTACTCGAACTATTCTTCCTGACCAACGTGTACATATCGCTACAAGCCTGTGGACTCTTCTTGTATCGAAAGATGAATTTCACCCGCTTCATTCGTGTGTGCCTCCTGAGCTCCATCTTTCGAAAAAGTTCCGTGTTCCTCTTTGCCATTTCAATATCTATGCGAATTCATTTTTCCCTTTCATGTGCAGACATTTTAACATTTAATACGTTATTTCATTTCTGTAAATGTTCTAATTGGACAATCGATTTTATCTACTTTGAATCACTTTGCATGTCAAGATGTATTTCCTGATTTCTATTTCATCAATAAAATAAACTGCTACTATTGTTCGCAGGTTCATCTCAGCTGGTATCACACACCGAACGTACTGTTCATCAAGACAGAAGATCCCGATCTGCCAGCATTCTACTTCGATCCTCTGATCAATCCGATCGCCCCTCGATCCGCCAAAAGTTTGAGTACACCTGATGTGACACTGGATGAAGATGAATTGGGAGATTTCTTTCTACCGGATGACATGTGTCCTTATTGTGATGAGACGCCTTTGTACACGGATAATACAGCCAACGGCATTGCCCTGTTGTGGGCACCGAGGCCATTCAGTCTTCGATCAGGACTATGTCGGCGTGCTATCGATATCCCATTGGTGAAGACGTGGTACCGGGAGCATTGTCCAACAGGTAAGGAATGACTAAGCACTCTGTAAAATCTGGACAGTAGACGGAGCGATGATGCGGCATAAGAGATGCCTTTTTATACAAGTTGTGTCCGTCAATATCGTACAACTGGCTCAAGTTCATTCCGCTTGACAGTTGCTACGTTGAAAATTTAAGTTATCATCAGTAACCGTTGAAAACTTTCCCTTTTGTTTTCTGACATTCTCATTTAGCCTATTCTCCTGATCACTTACCGTGAGTTGAGGCTATACCAGTTCTCCTCTAGAAGGCATACTTGATTTTATGATTTGCGAAATTCCGCAGTATATTTCCTTTATCGGACATAACGACAGCTTAGAAACTGTTACAGGTCTTCTAGTGTCGATCATGCTTCACAATAACAAGTCAATTGCGAGAAAATGACTTCGCAGAGCGCTATATCTCCTTGGCCCATTGTCGTTTAGTTTGGTCACTGGGTACTTTGAGTCCCTTTTTGAGTCGTTGGTTTGCTTCGAATGTTAGAGAATTTCCTGTGATTAGCAAGGTTTTTCCTTTTTCTCTACAGGCATGCCTGTTAAGGTTCGTGTATCATATCAGAAGCTCCTCAAGTATTTCGTCATCAATGCCCTCAAGCATCGGCCACCGAAACCACTGAAGAAGAGATATTTGTTCCGATCCTTCAAAGCTACAAAGTTCTTCCAAATCACCACATTGGATTGGGTAGAGGCCGGATTGCAAGTGTGTCGACAAGGGTACAACATGTTGAATCTTCTCATCCACCGGAAGTCTCTCAATTACCTGCATTTGGACTACAACTTCAATCTGAAGCCGGTGAAGACATTGACAACCAAAGAGAGAAAGAAGTCAAGATTCGGAAATGCCTTTCATCTTTGCCGTGAAATTCTGCGGCTGACGAAGTTGATTGTGGACTCCCATGTACAGTATCGACTCGGGAATGTGGACGCTTTTCAGGTAAGTTCATATCTCTGTGTTTACTGCTGATAGATGGATGTGTATCAGGGTTGATTGAGGTTCCACTGATTCTTAGAACCGCCCCGTATTCACCATCCTGGGATGTGTACGTTTTGTTCAAACTTGAAAGCTTGCAGTCAAGTCAAGCTTTCGCAATTGTGACCTCTTTCAATTTTATTGGTCTATTGAATCTAAAGCTGGTATTCAAAAATTTGAATGCTGAGTAATTTCTACTTTGATTATATGCTGGCTGACAGCGTTTATACCGGATGGAACCAATTTATCAACATATAACTTATACTGAAGATGAATATAGCACTTCAACCTGCAACGCTATCCATGCCTCTCGAGAAGAGCGTGGGCTTCTGAGGATTTCGATCCTTAAACCGACTAACTATTGTGAAGTTTTCATAGTTGCAAGTACATATTATATTCCGTTTTAGATCTGCTTCATTGATTTGACCTGAATCGAAAGTCGCGTAAACAATTTTTGGATTATTTTCATATTACTTTAAATTTCAGAAAGAATTGTCATCTCTGTAATGTTTCCATGCAAATATTAACATATTCGAGATGTTCCCTATGATATGAAGAATAAGTCGATAAGTAACAGAGCCTAGAATATATGGTTTGCCAAAGCTCTATCGAAAAATGAGGTGGTGATGATGAAAATGATCACCTCGTTCCAGGTTAAGAATTCGAAATTGTACAGTTGGAATTAGAATATAATGGAGATTTTTATTCGCCCAAACTAGACAACAGATATCTCAATCGTCGGATCCCAGGATCATAAAACTATTCCGCAACTGCGATCCCGACAGAACACAATGCCTTATCAATATTGTATCTTTTCTGATTGTGAATCCCATTAATTCATTCCGTTCATTTTGCTCTGATCGTTGCTGATCTAGGAATTCACAGATTTCTTGAGATGGAAATATATTTCCACAGAATAATGAAATATAGACATAGAAATTGAAGTTATCATATTGGAATCATGATGAATGTGCAGGGGTCCAGAAGCGGTCGATCTGTGGATCGCCCCACGGTGTCCATCTCCTGGTTAGGTCAGAGGTCCGATTCCGGATACTGTCTGCCAGGATTGGACAACGTTGGGAGACATCAGCTGTAAAACTGACACTCTCACATCACTATTATTCCACATCTCGTAATAGTCATCGTCTGAATTACATGTGTTTCTTCCTCAGCTCTCTGATGGACTCCAGTACGTGTTCGCTCATGTGGGCCAGCTCACCGGAATGTATCGATACAAGTACAAGCTGATGAGACAAATCCGGATGTGCAAAGATCTGAAACACGTCATTTACTATCGATTCAATTCAGGCCCAGTCGGCAAAGGACCAGGATGCGGATTCTGGGCACCAGGTTGGCGAGTTTGGCTCTTCTTCATGCGCGGAGTAACGCCTCTGCTGGAACGCTGGCTTGGAAATCTCCTCTCTCGTCAATTCGAGGGACGACATAGTAAGGGAGTTGCAAAGACAGTCACAAAGGTAAGGAATATTGGTGATCTGATCTCTTGAGTATAAAGGGTAAATTGATCGCATCGGCATCTGATCATAAGAAACAATACAAGGGTAATTCAATCCGTAACTGACACAACATTTGAAGTCTTTTGTCATTTCACTACTGCAAACATCAACTTTGATGTTTACTGCATAAATTACTGCAAAAATCTACTGCATACATCAACATATGCAAACTTGCGAAAAGTGCGATGATAATGGACAGACAGATCATACACGATAACCCGCCAAATTTCCTTCCTTGTGCTTCATTAGCATTTGACGTATGAACTTTTATACCGTAACTGACGCAACTTGAAGAAAATAAATGTTTCGAGCACATAAATCTAGTCTAGATGTAGAATTCTTCGAATTGATTGTTGGTTTCATCACCATGCTACTAGTGCTATTTGTTGACATACCACAGTTTGAAGAAGTAGCGGCAAGAATCAAAAATTCACTTTTGAAACGCGCATGAAATGATGATTCGTTAGGTAATTGACACAACAGCGTAGGATTTCCTGAGCTGAGTAGGCTATACTAGTTCTGTGATTAATTAGTATGTTTTCATAGACACTAAAAATAGTTTATAAAAGGCACTGTTCTTATCAAAACATGATAATTCAATTGCGAATTCTTCAGATTTTATAAAAATGGATTGGTTATACAGCATCGATTATCCGTATTGCATCAATGGCCTAATCATGGATCATGTGACTTCATTATAATGCAGCGTAAAAGATGTTCTTGAGCCACATCACAGTATATCCATATCTAAATTTTCGGCATGACTAAGATTTAATGCCTAATAATAATGTTATTTATCTTTATTAATATTTGATTTCTTAATCATGCAAAAAATTCGCTCGTATACAGAAACCTTTACCCTTGATTCGCGGAGATCGGAAATGTTTCTCTTCATGAGGTTCCACCATCATGTCACTGAATTGCAACAGAATCGTTTTATTCTGGTATCTTATCAAAAGTAAAAGTACTGATATTTCAAGCTCTTCTATGTATACCAAAGACTGTTCATGATTTCTTTTTCTCCCAACACGTCCATTCGCAGTGGGCCGTAAAGCATGTATCAATGAATATGCTGGACTATCTTGTTCCAACTCTTCTTCACTCTTGAATATGTCTGAAATGTCGTGCTTAATTTTGCCTGATAGAAGGCTGACTTAAATATATTCATGAGTTTTCTTTCCATTTTGTTTAAAAATGACCTGAACGAACTTGAAGAAAATATTCAGCAGATGAATTTATCACATAGAAATCATTAATTAGTTAGATTGAAACCTCGCAAACTACATCATTCTGCCATTTTCCAGCAACGTGTGGAGTCGCATTATGATCTGGAGCTTCGGGCAGCTGTAATGCACGATATCGTGGACATGATGCCCGAAGGCATCAAACAGAACAAGGCAAGGACGATTCTCCAACATCTCAGCGAAGCCTGGCGATGCTGGAAGGCGAATATCCCGTGGAAAGTGCCAAACATGCCGATCGCTGTTGAGAATATGATCCTGCGTTTCGTGAAGGCGAAAGCTGATTGGTGGACGAATACAGCTCACTACAACCGTGAGAGGATTCGTCGTGGTGCCACTGTTGACAAGACAGTGTGTAAGAAGAACCTTGGCAGATTGACGCGTCTCTATCTGAAAGAAGAACAAGAGAGACAGCACAATTATCTGAAGGTGAGAATCATGAGTGAGAGCACATCTATTTTAAGAGTTGCACTGGATTGTGTCGTGCGGTTACCGGCCCTAGACCGACTGAGCCCCCCATAAATTTCGAAAGCATTCGATAGGCATCATAATGGCGATTCTTGTCACAAAAATAATCCTTACACAATGCTTATATTCTGAGTGTAATCACTGAAAAATTAAAACTTGACTTTTTCAATAAATGTAAATCTGTTATCTTTCCATAATTCAATTTATTACATAGACTAAGTGAATTCCTTAAGAAATAGTTTTTTAATATTGCTGGAAAATTCTTCTAAACCATCCAACTCCATTCAAGAATAAGAAAGCCTACAAATAATGTGTTTCGCGTTTTACGTGAGATTCGTTAATTGATAAACCTGTTAGTGATTCCTATTCACTAATATCTGGAAAATGGTATAAGGCAGAATGGTGATTCTAACGCAAGTCGTGACACTCGAAACCCTTATTACACCATGTCCTTTAGTGAAGAAAGAATGCCCTCCAGCATCTGGACGTTGCTCATCTTTTTTCACATCTGAATCTGACATTGCACATCGAAACGTAGCCACTTCAGGCCTGTATTTTTAGCGACATTTTTACTAATATATTCAACCTACCCCATCCTCCCCCTCCATCCAGAGAATGAAGTTTTAACGCAACATATGCTTCTTTGATTTCTAATACAAATTTCTATCATTTGCCACCACTTTTGCTTAGTTATTAAAATTATTTCTTCAATATGACCTTCAATTTATCAACGAAATAAGCACAAAGCTTTGATATAATCTATAACGATAATGACTTTTCCAGGACGGTCCTTATGTCACCGCAGAAGAGGCCGTGGCTACATACACAGGAACAGTGCATTGGCTGGAGTCCCGCCGCTTCTCTCATATCCCATTCCCTCCTCTCAACTACAAGCACGACACAAAACTGCTCATTCTGGCCTTGGAGCGCTTGAAGGAGGCCTACTCAGTGAAGAATCGCCTGAATCAGTCTCAGCGAGAGGAGCTGGGCTTGATTGAACAAGCGTACGACAATCCTCATGAAGCTCTCAGTCGAATCAAGCGTCATTTACTGACTCAGCGTGCTTTCAAGGAAGTTGGCATCGAATTCATGGACTTGTACAGTCATGTGGTCCCAGTCTACGATGTTGAGCCGCTGGAGAAGATCACTGACGCCTACTTGGATCAGTATTTGTGGTATGAAGCGGACAAGAGACGGTTGTTCCCACCGTGGATCAAACCTGCAGATGCTGAACCGCCGCCGCTGCTGGTGTACAAGTGGTGTCAAGGCGTCAATAACCTGCAGGTAAGACGAATTTTTCTTTCGTTGACTGTTGCTCAAAAGGCATACTTTTAATATGTTCATAAGTTACTTAGTGACTTATTGTTTATAATTTAACCAAACTGCATGTATGCCATTTTCCAGGGTACCACATCTTGCAGTGTTGTTCTTGCTTATCTCCTAAATTTTCTGAACTATAATCTAAATGAATTATTTCGCCTGTAGGACGTGTGGGATACTGCAGAAGGAGAATGTAATGTCTTGCTGGAGTCCCGCTTCGAGAAACTGTATGAAAAGATCGACTTGACACTTCTCAATCGTCTGCTACGTCTGATTGTTGATCACAATATCGCTGATTACATGACTGCCAAGAACAACGTCTATATCAACTACAAGGATATGAATCACACGAACAGTTATGGAATCATCCGAGGCTTGCAGTTCTCTTCATTTATTGTCCAGTACTATGGACTTGTCCTCGACTTGCTGGTATTGGGTTTGGAACGAGCCAGTGAGATGGCCGGACCTCCCAACATGCCAAATGACTTCCTCCAATTCTCAGATGTGGCTACTGAAACAAGTCATCCAATTCGACTCTACTGTCGCTATATTGACAAAATATGGATCTTCTTCCGATTTGATGGTAAGCCAGTTGTCAATCGGTTTCGTTACACTCAGACATAGCTTCCACTTAATATTTAACTACTGCGTGCACTGTTAACTTAAAATGGACCTAAACATAAAATCTACTGTACATTTGAAAACTTCGAAATCAAATTTGTATTTATTCACTATAATGTTGCAGTTTTTATTATTTATGGGATGACATTTCTACGAATCCCTTGTTGTTGGTAGGGTATTGTAGAGTAAGTATATAGTAGGTAGAATGTCTCAAAAATCTCGGAAGATAGTGAAACTTTTTATATCAAAAGATTCAGTTTTTGCGGAGATCACGTTCCTGTGGTCTAAAAAAATTATCTGAGCAGTTTTTAAAAAGCCAAGTTTTTGGAAATTATTCGTGTTTACTACCGACGTGAAGGCACTATGTAAGTCGTATGATGTTTATTAGATATCAAAAGGAATGAACATTTGCTTACAGGTACCTTGATTAAGCGGATGTTGAGCTGATTATCAGGAAATTTCATGAGACACATTTATAATGGAAGTCTTCATGGAAAAGTTGTGACCCTATTGTGTTTATTGACTGAAATACCAAGTTTTTTTAATTCAATTTTCATCGGCATAATTTTATGTTTCACTTGAATCTGAATGATAATGTGGACACATTTATATCTCTTAAAGTTAATTGTGATCATTGTCTTTTTTGATGAGATTTTGGACTTTCAGTGGCAAGTAGTTTATGTTATGATCACGCTAAAGAAAATACTCTTGATAATAAGGCTGAGCTTTTAAGAAATAGCAACCTATCTATCGAATTGCTAATTCTACAAACTATTGCCTCTCCAAGGTTGACATGACACAGAAGATTTGTAAAATGTCAAATTTTATTGATGTAAAATTTGTCAAATCCGTGGTAAGTTCTTCAAAACTGCAAAATTTGATATATCTCATTTTGTCTTGGGGTCTTAACTCGAGCTCATGTCATAAAATCGAAACTGGATGCACATAGGGGATTTAATTGATACTGAGTCTGAGTTGCTACTCTACCTGATATACTTACTCTATAGCATATATGGCCTATATTTTGAAGTGCATGAATATATCTAAAAGTCATCAGATATGCTACAGCTGAAACAATTTTTAAATATAATACTTTAGCAGTACTTACGCAACTTTTTCTGCAAATTCAAACTTATCACATTTTCATTTAATCTTCGTTTGTTATGCTATAGATGCATTAAGAGGTGGACTAAGATTCTTAATAGTTTCTACACAGTGGTCCCTCCAATTAAACCCGCACTAAGAAATATACAAACGTGTCGTATCTTATACCTATGGGGTCTAGAAGGTACTGACATCATGATTAAATAAGATCAAAGTCTCCCAATTTTGTGGAGTCATACAAACTTCAAATTTATACATGTGTTTGTAAATAATTATTTGACATGTTCTATTCCTATTACATCTCTCTGCAGCTGATCAGGCGAAGGATCTAATCCAGCGCTATCTGACCGAGCATCCTGATCCCAACAATGAGAACATCGTCGGGTATAACAACAAGAAGTGTTGGCCACGTGATGCCCGCATGCGTCTGATGAAACATGACGTGAATCTGGGGCGTGCAGTCTTCTGGAATATCAAGAACCGCCTCCCGCGTGCGGTGACCACCGTCCAATGGGAACACAGTTTCGTCTCAGTCTACAGTCAGGACAATCCCAATCTTCTTTTCTCCATGTGCGGATTTGAGTGTCGAATTCTACCGAAATGTCGAACTCAACAGGAAGAAAGTGCTCGAAGGTCAGTGATTCATGTCTGTGAGGTTGTCCCTTTTCTGCAGATAGAATTTCATCAGGAAATTCTCTTTCGGAGCTGCGTTGATCAATGATTCGTATTTCCTTTGATGGTAGTATCTACTTAACTCAAAATCTGATAATCAAACATTTTACTCATCCGTGCACCATTCAAGGCACAAGGCCATACTAGTTAGCTAGGACAGCCTCTATGCATTGGCAACTCACCAGGTTAGGGTACTTTCTTCTTAAAGTTGATTAACCTGCAACTTTTGCTACTGTAGCGAAGAATTTACCTCAGCGAGCTCTCATCACATTCGAAATCATTTATATATTTATGTATTGATATGCCTGATGACCGCACTGATGAGTTCTTTTGACATTTTATTTCACGTAATATAAAGGCCGGTAATCATGAAACTTGTCGATTTGTATCGAATTAATAGTATGATTATCTTGAAACATGCCGAATTATCATACATGTTTTGATAAGCATTACGTTTCGTCATTTGTAACATTCGGAATATGCATGATAGGGATTCTAAATGTAACTGGCTCTAGAATGTGCTGGATGTTATTGTTCTCTGTTTTATCCATAGCGGAAGAAACTTCTATTTAAAATGCCTTTGTTATTTATCACCAAAATTTCTGATGTCTAAAGAGAGTGTGCATATCTTGTGCATCATTGAAAGTTCGAGAAATGTGCATGATTACTTGTCGGTTCTGAAATATTCGAACTAGCCCATATGCTCCTTTTATGTTGTCAGTACAGATCGACTGGAAAACTTATGTCAAAATTGCATTAACAGACCTAGTCATTTTCCGAAGACAAAGTATATTGGATATTTTCTTTAAATGACTTACTACTTCTTGGTGAAAAATAATCAGTAGTGAGACACATAAACTATTATTGATGTCGAAATCATCATTTATCTTATCTCCACAGGGATGGACTGTGGAATCTCCAAAATGAAGTAACGAAAGAAAGAACGGCTCAATGTTATCTTCGAGTTGACGATGAATCCATGCAACGGTTCCACAATCGTGTCCGACAAATCCTGATGGCCAGCGGTTCTACAACCTTCACCAAGATAGTAAATAAATGGAACACGGCTTTGATTGGCCTTATGACGTATTATCGGGAGGCGGCCGTCAACACTCACGAATTGCTCGATCTGCTGGTGAAATGTGAGAACAAGATCCAGACTCGAATCAAGATCGGCTTGAATTCGAAAATGCCTGCCAGATTCCCGCCTGTCGTGTTCTACACTCCGAAGGAACTGGGAGGCCTCGGTATGTTGTCTATGGGGCACGTTCTCATCCCACAATCCGATCTCCGATGGTCGAAGCAGACGGACACAGGCATCACTCATTACCGGTCCGGCCTGAGCCATGAAGATGATCAACTGATTCCCAATCTCTACAGCTACATTCAGGCCTGGGAGACCGAATTCATTGACTCACAGCGAGTGTGGGCGGAGTACTCCCTGAAGCGGTCTGAGGCGAATGCTCAAAACAGGTGAGATACCAACCACTGATGCCAAGAGAAGTTGAGTGAGGAATGCAAGAGATGATTAGATAATTACGGGAGTTACAAGTGCTCCTAGCCTTTGCCGTTGTCAGCACTCTGTTGTAGAGTCACTAATTGACATGGAGATAAATCGTCAACCGAACTATACACATCGGCAATCAATGAAATAACTCGAATCTTGTTATCAGAGCTCAGGTTCAAAATTTGAACTTGTAAACATGAATGCAAATTGCTATTTCGGGTTGCCGTTTTACGCATAATCCCATTATGATCGATTTCATCAACTACCGGCATTATATGCACTCAATTGACGTTCGTGCATAGAGCGCGAACATGAATGCACAATTGCAAGCTGAGATTTGAACCGTATTTCTGATATGGAAGTGTAAACTATTGCAGATGTCTTCAGTTCGGGTTATTTAGCTGTATCAGAGTTAGTGACCCTCAACAATAGAGCACACTGCTGATAACTGCTAACAAGTCAGAAACGTTAGTAGCTCCCGCACGAATGCAAATTTTTTTCTCATCTCATCAGATCAAGCAGATGACTTGATGTGATGTGACGATTTCACTTCTCTCCTCACAGGCGGTTGACTCTTGAGGATCTGGAGGACAGTTGGGATCGTGGCATTCCCAGGATCAACACACTCTTCCAGAAGGATCGACATACACTCGCTTACGACAAAGGCTGGCGAGTTCGGACGGAATTCAAACAATACCAGGTGTGTTCAGGTTAATACAACCTTAATAATTGTGATACACGAAATTCCTTCATTGCATAATTCATGACATTTCCAGGTGTTGAAACAAAATCCTTTCTGGTGGACACATCAACGACATGATGGAAAGCTGTGGAACCTCAACAACTACAGAACAGACATGATTCAGGCTCTGGGCGGTGTAGAAGGTATTTTGGAGCACACGTTATTCAAAGGGACTTATTTCACCACATGGGAGGGTCTGTTCTGGGAGAAAGCTTCTGGTTTCGAGGAGTCCATGAAATACAAGAAGTTGACCAATGCTCAACGTTCCGGTCTCAATCAGATTCCGAACCGAAGATTTACTCTCTGGTGGTCTCCGACCATCAATCGTGCCAACGTCTATGTCGGTTTCCAGGTAAGATATCGCGATGTATAGGCACAATCCCCAAGGTCTGGATAATCCAAATGTTGAACATCGGATTGAATGACCCAAATATTCAATCTCCCGGTGTGTGTTCGTACCTAGAAGATGATGACGATAAGTAGACTAAGTAAATTAAATGTGATATTTTAATTATTCAACTAGACACAGCTAATCCTGTTCATAATTTGTCGACCATCCCAGCAATCATCAAGAACTTAGAACTCTTCTATGGTATTGTACTTAGGCATTTTGATTACTTCATGACGAGAGAATAAAAAATAAATTATATTATAATATTAGAAAAATCATATTATAAATATAAAAAAAAATATTATAAATAATATTATAAAGTTATTTATAGAAACTACTGGATGGGTATATGCTGTGTATAGGGCATGATGCAAGACAACAATCATTTCTCATCAAGTATTGACATTTCAAGTGCTTTGGAAAACACTCAGTTAAAAGGAGTAAGAGATCCGCTATTTTGTATGTTCGGTTTGCTGAGCATCGAGGTGTACCGATGCGCTCATAATTATCAGAGGAGTAAATCAGAAGCCTTAGATATTTTCCTCATCGGTAGTCTCGTCCAGGTGGACACGAATCCTGGCACCTTGTAAGCGGGACCCTGGTTGCCAATATCCATGCATGATGATTATGAATGAAGATGTGTTATTTCTAATCGTAAAAGATGACTAGTATAAAGATCTCTATAACACTCGAGCTCAGTTGATAGATTAACTTGGTGGGAGTTGGCTGTGTACGCAGACTGCCACATTCCTTTCTTGCCAGTACGGTTTCGTTGCTCGTGTGGGGCAGTCTATAAGATGAAAGTAAGATCACGACCGCCACTAATGAGTTATCCCCATTAATGAGTTATCACCGTTAATGAGCTGTCTATCTCCATTTCAGGTACAATTGGATTTGACAGGAATTTTCATGCACGGCAAAATCCCTACCTTGAAGATCTCTCTCATTCAAATCTTCCGTGCCCATTTGTGGCAGAAAATCCACGAGTCAGTGGTGATGGACATTTGTCAAGTATTTGATCAGGAGCTAGACGCCTTGGAGATTGAGACAGTTCAGAAAGAAACTATCCATCCCCGAAAGTCGTACAAGATGACCTCCTCTTGTGCCGACATTCTCCTTTTCGCTGCCTACAAATGGCCCATTTCCAGACCGAGTCTGTTGGCGGACAAGAAAGATGTCAAGGATGGAACGATGGGTCAGAAATTCTGGATCGATATTCAATTACGTTGGGGTGACTACGATTCCCATGATATCGAACGATACTCACGTGCCAAATTCCTGGATTATACCAGTGACAACATGTCCATCTATCCAAGGTAATACTCACGACATTCATGGTTTTCAAATTACATGAAAGAATGAAACTGCGACGTCGGCAGAGTGATGTAATTAGGAAGTTATGTGGATGTTAAAATGATTTATTCTTATCGGAGCTAGAGTTTCATCAGTGAGCAGAGTTCAATGGAACTACTCGCCTATTCGAGTTTCTGAAATCTCGATTTTTAATAAATCTCGAATATTGAAAGAAAACAAACTCTCGGTGATTGATCGCTTGGAGATTAAGGAACGTGAAAAACATTGGGTGTGCATTACAGTCATGAAACTCACTACAGTATCGCACAGCAGTAAGCAACGGGGATTTTTTCTCACTTAGATATTTATGCTAGCTTATGCCGTCACTATCAGTTGCAGCCGTGAAGTTTGTCAGCTGATCCGAATGCGACTTGATTACGAAATTAATAGAGTGAGCCCGGACCTTAGCTATAATTTACTGATTTTTTTCATAGCATTTGCAATGTCCTAAATGATCCTCGTCATTCTTTATTGTCACCGCAAAGCTCGAGTTTTAATTTCAAGATATTCGCTCAGTCCTAATTTATTTTTAATTCATTAGCCACCCGATCTGATGTTCGGAAGATCTATTCAGTAAAGATGATCCCTTCAGATTTGTGGTAATTTGTACTATTTGGAACAAGACATGTTTTGACTGCAGTGGAAGAAGACAACTTCCTTCGTTTTACAGTATTGTACTGGAAACCATCTTTCCTTTAAATAGAAAATTGAGTTTTTTTTTGAAGGAAAGACTTCCGTGATCCTGCTTTACTGCTCCTCTACCAAGAGCACAATGGGCTTGTGGTGTTCTTTGGGGGCGTTCTCTGCGACTTTGCATTCTTACTACATACTAATAACTTTCGTTTTTTAAATATAAAAATCCTATGGTTTCTATTTCATAGTTGAACTTGTATTTGGAGACATTATTCAGAGCAAGTCAAACCACTGTAACTTTTACTGGCAATTTTCGCTGACTCGCGTGGATGTAGAGTTTCCAGTTTTGATTGTTTGATTTTATTGATTAATTAAATTTAAACTGTCTTGCGAGGAGAACCCACCCAGTGCCCTAACCATCCCTTTAACATAATCTTCATCGTTCAATCCAGCAAGCACTCCATTCGACTTGGCAACAGTAGTCGCAGACCAGCCGCTGCGGCTGCTCATTTATCAACTATGCTTGACTTCTTCATTATTTGCTCACTTTTCGATCAGACGTGTAGCTTATTTGCTTCCTTTTGTGATGCAATGCCATGTCCGAATATCTCTGATATGCAATAAGGCTATTATTATTTTTATCACTCATGCTACCATTTGCCGTTGAGCATTGATACTTTGTCGATCATAAACAGTGTACATCAGGTTGATTACTTATCATGCCCTGAACCATCTCATGTGATCAATTCTATCAGATATTAAATTTTGATAACGATGCTTTTCTGACACGAGTTTAGATATATTTAGAAAATAAGTATGAGCCTATTTGAAGTACTACATGAATTTATATTGACAATCGTAATTCTAAATATTTCAAATACGGGCCCTGGGCTTCTTTTTGCAGCCACAAATTCTATGAAAATCTGTGAAATTTTTTAAAAGCTTTTCCTGACTTTTGTGGTTTTTATATTGTAAATCTTTGTAACATTTACTCTGCACTCATATAAAAATGAGAGTGGGGAAAGTCAATCTCATCAAGGAGAGTTGCTCGTCTAATTTGCTTCTTAGTAAGATTTTGAGTGTTTATTTCTGCAAGAATAAAATCTAGATATAATATAAAAAATCTAAATATAATAATAATAATAATAAGCAATTTATTCTTCAAAGATTGACATTCATCAATTTTACAGAAAACGCGCTCCATGGCCCCACGAGGCGCTTACAGGATTGCGCAAGCAAAGAAAGGTTTGTATTATGGGTGGGAGCGTGGTAGTATTGGAGTTAGTTTGATATATTATGTTGTGTTGTGTTGTTTTGTGTGTTATTGATAGTTATATGGTTTTGTGACTGTCTGAGTGTTAGTTGTTTGTGAGGTAGTGTAGGTGATGGTTTATTGTTTATTGGTGGTGGTGTGGTAAGGCGCTGTAGAATAAGTGTTGATGTTTAGTGTGTTGTGTGTGATTGGAGATAAATGAAATTAAGAAATATAAAAATATGATTATAATAGAAGTAGATGATAGTAAATATGTAGTTGGTAAATGAAAATATAGTTTAAGGAAATAGAGAGAAGATAAATTTATTGAGGTTGGCATTATTGGGATGAAAGAAAAAATAGAATATTTGATATGATATGGATTGAATAGTGAGTGTTAGGAGTGTATTGTGATTGTTTGCGTGATGTGTGAATAGATAAAATTTAATATAATTTGATTGAATAGTGTATAAGTTTATTTAATGTGTTATAATAGTTAATGTTGCAGAAGAAAATTAAAAAGGAAGAAATGTAGAAGAGAAAGAAAATTATATAAAATTTTTTATGATATATGGTTAAAGATAAGTTTAATGTGAATAAGAATATAAATATATTATAGTGATAAAAGAAATAATAAGTAAGGATGGATTGTTGTGTGTGTATGAGTTGCTTTACGAATAAAGTAGAGTAAGTAGAAGAGTTTATTTGTATGTTTAGTTTATGTAATGGATTAATAATAAATTTTTTATGGTTATTAGAGATGTTGATATTTTATGAAGAGAAGTAGTATTGTTAGTGTTAGTTGAGAGATGTGTTGAGTGTTTTTCTAGTAGATAAGAAGAGATAAATTATGTGTAGTTGATTTATTGCTTTGTGAGAATGTATAAAGTATAAAGTATTTAATGTAGGATTAAGATTATGAAATTATTATATAGTGATTGACGTTGTATTAGGGAAGATGTATTAAAAGAAAGTAGAAATAAATAGTTTTAAGTGAAAAATAATTTTTAGTTGATGTGATTAGTGTGTATTATAATAAATATTGCTATGGAGTAGATTTGAGTAGTTTTAGAGTAGAGGGTATAATGATGATGGGGATGAGATGATAAATGTAGAAAGATAAGATAGAGAGAGTGAGTTAAGTGAGAAGAGTAAATAATTATAATGTTAGAAAGAATGAAGATTTGTGGATATAGTAAAAAGATAAGATTTTAAGATAAGTTGTGAATAAATATGTAAAAATATAGAGAGATTATAGATGAATTAGAGAGAAAGTGAGAAAATAATAGTATATAAGAGTTAATATATAGAAAAATAAATAATCTTGGAATATATTTATATAAGAAATGAAAAAATATATAGGAATAATAAATATAAAGATGAATAATAAATAAATAAATAATTTAAAAAGTAAAGTAGATTTATAAGATATATAAAATAGCAAAGGTATAATTTTATATAAACTATATATGGATTAATAATAAGAATTAAATAAAAGTATAAGAAATATGAAAATATAAGAGATTGAAGAATATAAAGATAGAGAATATGTTATGTATTATATAATTAATGAAGTGAAGAACATTTAGTTTAGATGATGTGATTTTGGATGTTGGATATATTATTATAATAAGTTGAGTTTGATAGTTAGGATCAATTAGAATTTGATAAAAGATAATATTTGAAAATATATGATATTAATATAATATATAGATTAACTATGGTAATTAATTTTTTAATAAAACTGAGAAATATATTATTATGAAAAAAATTAAATAAAAATATTGTATTGATTAAATAATAGTATATTAAGTGGTATGATTAATATAGATTAATTAAATATAAATTATAAATAATAAGTAAAAAATAAGAAATAAAATAAGTTTATGATTAGAAAAAGAGTAAAGAATTTATTTGAATATAGATAAATTATTATGTATTAGATAGTAGGAGTATAGTAGAGGATGGATAATGAAAGTAATTCGTTTATTAAATAAGTAGATGATAAGTATATTTATAGTTATAAATGGAGATAAAATATTAATTTTTATATTAAAAAGAACTATAGAAGAATTGTGTTAATATATGTTTATTATAAAAGTGAAAAATATAATTTATATATTATAAGAATGAAGTATACATTATAGAGATATATGATTGATAAATATGATGAAGTGATATGAATGATAGAAATAATATCTTTATGATTAATTTATTTAAAAGTGAAATTTGTGTTAATATTTGTAAAGTAATTAAAATAGAATTTTGTGTGTGTAGATGGATAATGATGAGATATAATAATATATAAAAATAGTAAAGATGATGGAAAAAATAAATAAGTAATATGATAAAAGTGAAAGAAAGGAAATTAATAAGTAATAGTTGTTGAGATTGAGAATAATATAAGATTTGTAATTATAAAACTAGTAAAAATGAGAAAGTGTGAAGTAAATGTGTTATTTTGTGTTTTTAAGTGATGTTTTAGAGAAGTATATAAATTGATAAAGTAAAATAAAGTTTGGTTGGTAGAATAATGAATTAATATAATATAGGAATGGGTTATGGAAAAGTTAAGATTTTAATGATAAAGATTAGAAAGTAAATTTAATTAAATAGAGATTTTGGTGGACTATTGTATATATAATAGAAAATAATAATTAGTAATTTGAAGAATGTAAGATAATCTGAATGTAAATAGAAGGAAATAGGATTGTATATGCTAGATTTATGTTTGGAAGATTGATGAGAAAAAAGAGTATGATATTGTGGTATTTTAGATTAAGGTTTGTTTAGAGAGAAGTAGATGAGTAGTAATATATTGAAATTTAGGAGAGATATTTTGAATAGAAGAGAATTTGATGTATATGATTTGAAAGTAGTTTATAATATAATTAAATTATGTTATAAGATAGTTAGAAGGTTTGACAGTAGTTATAGATAAAAATAATAATATAATTAAAAAATATAAATAATAATATTGTATAGGATATATGATTAAGTAAGTTATATAAAATATTGAAATGTTGTGAATGTTTTATATATTAAGAAAATGAAATATAGTATATTAATGAATAGAAATGTTTAAATTTTTGAATATAGTTATAATTTAAGTTTAAGTATAATAGTTGAGATAATATATTTAATTGTTTTAATATTAATATATTAGTGATTAAGAATAATTAAATAATAAAAATTAGATAAATAAAAATAAAATTATTATAATAAGATAAAATTTGAATAAGGTATATAAATAAGATGAGTATAATATATATAAATATAGAATGTAAGAGATAAAAATTTAGATAATATAAAAAATTAATGATAGAAATAAGAAGAAGAATATTGATAGGAAGTAAAAATAGTTGATAAGAATATATGAGCTATAATTGAGTAATAATAATAATAAATTTATATATTAAATATAGTAAAGATCCAATTGAATATTAATTAAAAAAAAGAATAATATGTAAGATATAAAAAAAATTTAAGAATGATATAATAGATATATATGAATTTAATTAAATATTATATTGATATAATTAAAAAAAATGATTTTAATAAAAATTATATTAAAAAAATATGTATAAAAATAAAGAATTAAAAATTAAAAATGTGTTTAGAATAATAATTAAGAAAAAATTAAATAGATAAATGATATAATGGAATATAAATAATAGTTTTGTATAGTAGATGGTTTTATTAAGTTTAGTTTAGTTTTTTTGATGGAGAAGTTTTGTTTATATGTTGTGGATGGAGTGTTATGGTGAGTATGTGTGTGTAGATAAATAATGTGAGGCTGTTAATGTGATGAAGTAGTGGTTATAAGTTATTGAAGAATTTGTAAAAGATTGGTTGTGATATTATAATTATGTGAATGTTGTGGGGATTAAAATTGGAGAAAGTATAGATGATAGATGAAGTTGAGTGGTATAGATGTTTTTGGTGTGATTATGAGTTAATAGTGTGATTGTTGATACTGTATTAATATGATTTGAGTTTAATGATGGGGGGTAAAAGTTGAGAAAGAGTTTAGTGTTTGAGTTAGATTGTTTAGTGGTATATTATGTTGTGTTGTGTTGTGAAGAGATGTAAGGTTATGTGATTTTATGTGTGTTTATGTAATTTGGTGAGAGATGTAGAGGATGTAGGGGTGATGTAATGTGATAAATGAGGAAGTTTGTTTTTGTTGTTTTGTGCTAGGTTGATAGATGTTTGTGTATATTTGATTGTTTGTGTTGTTTGTAATGTGATATTGAATGGAAAATGTTTGTATTTGTTTCGAAATTAATAAAAATTGGATGTTATATATGATAGAGAATAAAGGTAGATGATTTAGTGTAGTAAGATAGTTTAATGATATAAGAGTGGTCGAAAGAGTTATGTTGTAATTGAGAATGAGATGTAGAATTGAAGATATTAAAGTATGATAAATTAAATTTAGTGTAAGAGGATTGGATTAGGAGATGTTAGAAAGTATGTAAAAATAGAAAAAAAAAGAATGATAGAAAGTATTAAGGTGAGAATGTGATTGAGAAATATAGTGTGAGAGTGAAATATTATTTAAGAGATTAAAATATAAGAGAGAGAAGTAAGAAATGTATAGAAAGTAAAGTAGAGAGAATTTAAGATTGGTTTGTTTGAAGATAAGTTATTTGATGAAAGTTAGATTATGTTAGATTGAGTTTGATTTGTGATTGTAGTTGTTAATGTGTGAGTTTGTTGTGGGTTAGATTTAGTTTTTTATATAAATATTAGAGTGTGGTGTTTGATTTTTATTTTCGATGGCGAGTGTTAGTTTGTAAAGTGAGACTGAAATGTGCAGTTGTGTTTGGATTTTGGTTTGTATTAAGAGAGAATATTTGAGTATGATGTTTGGTTGTATTATTGAAGTTTAAGTAGATATGATGTAAGTGAATAATTTTGAGTTGTGTGGTGATGTTGAGAGAATTTATATTTAAAGTAAGATGGATGATGTTGAAGAGATTTAGGTTAGGATTGAATAGTGATATGTGTAATGAAGTTGAAGATAAGAAAAGTGAATTAGAATTGAATTATTGAGTGAGTGTATGATTAATATGTAGTTGGTGTGTATGTATTTAAGATGGAGTTGTGTATATGTGAGAGTAGTAGTGTTGTGAGTAGTTGAGTGTTTGGAAGTGGAAAGAATGAATAAAGAATGGATAAATGTATTATAGAATTATTATATAAGATATTTAGCCTTGGAAGAATGTGTTTAGTTAAATAAAAATTATTATTGTATTTATATAGTATAAAGAAATATAGTAGAGATGGATTTGTAAGATTAGGATATGAAGTTAATATATAGATAAGAAATTTAGAGATATAAATTGAAGAGAAGATTAAATATATAGAAAGATGTTATAATTATATAAGTATATAGGTATAAGAAAGATATATAAATATTTTTTGTAGTGTGAGTATATAAGTGTAAAGTATTAGAGAAAGTGAGGTATATTATAGAAAAAGATATATGATGAATAAATATTAAAAAGAATAAAGTATAGGATAAAAGAGATTATTATTGAAAGTCGAGAGTGAAAAGATATATAATTTAAGTTATTAATATGTAGTGATGTAAGTTAAAGATATTATAAAGATTATTGAATGAATTTATTAAGTATGATATTTAAATAATAAGAGTAGTTAGGATAGATAAAATTGATTGAAATCTAGTTAAGACTGATATATTCTATAGAAATAATAAGGATATAATTATAATGATATTAAAAATAAATTATAATATATAAAAAATTAGAAAATATGAATAGAATAAAAAATATTTAAAATTATATATAGGAATCTAAATAAATATTTATTTAAATAATAATGATTAAATTTTAAATAAACATTTCAATTATATTGAAAAATTGAGAAAAATAGTAAATAATAATATAAAGTAAATATATAATAAAATAAATTAATTTAAGAATAGTATATATTACAAATAATATATAATTATAGTAATTAATATATTAGGATAAAAAATTAATATAATGAATTAGAATATATAATGAAAAATATTAATTATTAAGATTAGATAGAAAAGTTATAAAATAACATGAATATAATAATGAATTAGTTTAATATTATTATTTTTAAAGTAATATTAATATATGAAGAGAAGAAATAAAATTATGATAAAATATGATTGTAATATTATATAGAAATAGAGAAATGTATGTGTAATAATATATAAATAGTAATATTTTGTTAATGGAATTTAGAATATAGAAATTTATATGAGTATAATTAAAAAAATTCTATAGTTTGTGATAATGTATATGATATGAAGAATAGAGTTTAGAGTTTTGTTATGTTTATTTATATGAAAAATTATCATAGAAGAAAAAGAAATGAGAGGATAAAGATTTTATAGATTATATAGTAGAAGAAAGAGAATATCTTTAAGAGTTAATAGTAAAAATTGGTATGATTAGAAATGTGTTTATAATGTATTAAGTGAAATAAGATGTAATAGAGGAAGAGAAATGATGTAAGTTTTTTTCATAAAGTTAAAGGTTAAAATTATCATAGGTAAGTATATGAATAGAAAGAATAGAGATAGTATATATATTTTAAAATAAGAATATTAAATAATATCCATACCCCCCCGTTAAGTTGTATAGTAAATATTATAATGGGGTTGTAATAAATAGAAAACGATAAAATTAAAAAAATATAAATAAAAATAAAAAAATAAATAATATAAAAATATATAAAAATATAAATAATATATAAATAAAAAATAAAAATAAATAAAAATAAAAATAAATAATATAATAAATAATATAAATAAATAATATAAAATAAATATAATAAATATAATATAAAATAAATAAATATAAATAATATAAAAAAAATAATATAATAAATAATAAAATAAAATATAAATAATATAAATAAAATAATAAATAAATAAATATAAAAATATAAATAAAATAATAAAATAAAATAAAAAAATAATAAAATATAATATAATAAAATAAAAAAATATAAATAAATAATAAATATAAAAATAATATAAAAAATAATATAAAATATAATAATAAATAATAAAATAAATATAATAATAAATATAATATAATAAATATAATAAAAATAATAAAATAATAAATAATAATAAAAATAATAATATAATATAAAATATAAATAAATAATATAAAATATAAATAAAAATATAATAATAAAAATAAAATATAATAATAATAAAAAATAAATAAATAATATAAAATAATAATATTAAAATAATATAAAAAATAATATAATAATAAATAAATAAATAAAAAATAATATAAATAATATAAATAATAAAAATAATAATAAAATAAATATATAAATAAATATAATAAAATATAAAAATAATAAATAATAAATAATATAATAAATATAATATAATAAATATAAAATAATAAATAAATAAAAATAATAAATAATATAAATAAAATAATATAATAAATAAATAAAAATATAATAAAAATAATATATATAAAATATAAAATAAAATAAATAATAATATAAATAATAATAAATATAAATAATATAATAAATAATAAAAAAAAATAAATATAATAAATAAATAATAAATAAAATATAAAAATAATAATAATAAAATATATAAATAAATAAAATATAATAAAATAAAAATATAATAATAATAAATAAATATAAAATATAAATAAAAATATATAATAATAAAATAATATAAATATAATAAATATAAAAATAATAATAAAATAAAAATAATATAATATAAAATAAATATAAAAATAATATAAATAAATAAATATAAATAAAATATAAATATAATATAATAAGTAATTAAATAAATAATAATATAAAAATAAATAAATATAAAATAAAAATAATAAATATAAAATAAAAATAAAATAATAAATATAAATAAATAAATAATAAATAAAATAATAAAATAATAAATAATATAAAATAAAAAATAAATAATAAAATAAATAATTAAAAAATAATAAAAATTATAATAATATAAATATAAAATAAAATAATAAAAATAAATAAAAAAATAAATATAAAAAATATAAATCAATAATAAAAATAATAAATATAAATATAATAAAAATATAAAAATAAAATAATATAAAATAATAATAAAATATATAAATAATAAAATAAAATAATAATAAAATAAATAAATATAAAATATAAAATAATAATAAATATAAAATAAAAAATAATAAATAAAATATAAATAAAATAAAATAAAAATAATAAATATAATAAAAATAATATAAAATATAATAAATAAAAAATAATATAATATAAATAATAAAATAAATAAAAATATATAAATAATATAAAAATAATAAAATAATAATAAATAAATAAATAAAATAAAATAATAAAAATAATAAATATAAATAAAATTAAAATAATAAAAAATAAATATAATATAAATAAATAAATATAAAATAATAAATATAAAAATAAATAATATAAATATAAAATATAATATAAAAATATAAATAAATAATAATAATAAAAATATAATAAATAATAATAAAAATAAAATAATATAAAATAAAATAATAATAAAAATATAAAATATATAATAAAATAATAATAAAATATAAATATAATAATAAAATAATAAAATAAAAAAATAAAATATAATAAAAATAAATAATATAAATAAATATAAAAATAAAATAATATAAATAATAAAAAAATATAATAATAAAAAATAATAATATAAAATAATAATAAATAATAAATAATAAATAATATAAATAAAATAAAAATAAATATAATAATATATAATAAAAAATAAATAATATAAAATAATATAAAATAATAAATAATAAATAATATATAAATAATAAATAAATAAAAATAATATAATAATAAAAATAATAAAATAAATATAATAATAAATAATAAAATAAATAAAAATAAAATAAAAATAATAATAAATAATAAATAAAATATAATAATAATAAAATAATAATATAATAAAAATAAAATAAATAAAATAATAAATAATATAAAATAAATAATATATAATAAATAATAAAATAAATAAAAATAAAAATAATAAATAAAATAATAAATAATATAAAATATAAATAATATAAAATAATAATAATATAAATAATAATAAATAAAATAATAATAATAATATAATATAATAATATATAAAATAAAATATAAATAAATAAAATAAAATAATAAAATATAAATAATATATAAATAAAATATAATAATAAAATAATAAATAAATAAAATATAAATAAAATAATAAATATAAAATAAATAATATATAAAAATAATAAAATATAAATATAAAATATAAAATAATATAATAATAAAATATAATAATAAAAATAATAATATAATAATATAAATAAAAATATAATAATATAAAAATAATAATAAATATATAAATAATAAAATATAATAAATAAATAAAATAATAAATAATAAAATAAATATATAATAATAAAATAATATAATATAAAATAATAAAATATAATAAAAATAAATAAATAAATAATAAATAAAATAAATATAAATAATAATATAAAAATAATATAAATAAAATAATAAATAATAAATATAATAAAAAATATAAATAATAATATAAAATAATAATATAATAAATATAAAAATAATAAAATAAATAATATAAAAATATAATAAATAAATATATAAAAATAAAATATAAATAAAAATAATACATAAATAAACATAAATAATATAAATAATAAATAAATATAATATAAATATATAAAATAAATATAAAATAAATAATATATAATAATAAATAAAAATAATAATATAATAATAAATAAATAAAAATATAATAAATATAAATATAATAATAATAATATAAAATAAAATATATTATAAATAAAATAATAATAATAAAAATAAAATATAATAAATAATATAAATAAATAAAATAAAATAAATAATAAAATAATAATAATATAAAATAATAAAATAATAAATAAAAATAATAAAATAAAAATATAATAAATAAATAAAATAATATAATAAATAAAATATAAATAAATAATAAATAAAATAAATAATAATAAAATATAAATAAATAAATAATTAATAAAATATAAAATAATAAAATAAATAAATAATAATAAAATATAAATAATAAATAAATAATAAATAATAAATAAATAAAATAATAATAAAATAAAAATAAAATTATAATAATAATAAAAATATAAAAATAATAAAATAAATAATAATATAAAAATAATAAATAAAAAAATATATAATAAAATAATAAATAAAAATAAATAATAATAAAATAAATATAAATAATAAATATAAATAAAAATAAAAAAATAATATAATAAAATAATAAAATAATATAAATAAATAATAATAAAATATAAATAATATAAAAATAAATAATAAAATAATATAAATAATAATAAATAAATAATATAATAAAATAAAATAAATAAAATAATAAAATATAAATAATAAAATAAATAATAATATAAATAAAATATAAAATAAATAAATAATTATAAATAATAAATAAAAATATAATAAATAATAAAATAATAATAATAAATATATAAAATAAATAAAATAAATATAAATAATAATAAAATATAATAAATAAAATAATATAAAAATATAATAAAATAAATATTAAATATAATAAATAATAAAATAAATAAAATATAATATAAATAAAAATAATATAAATAAATAAATAAAATATAAATAAATAAAAAATAATAAATAAATATAAATAATATAAAAATAAATAATATAATATAATATAAATAAAATAATAAAATAATAATAAAAAATAATATAAATAATAAAATAATAAAAATAATAAATAATAAAATATAATAAATATAATATAAAAATAATAAAATATAATAAAATAATAAATAAATAAAATAAATAATAAAAATATAAATATAATAATAAATAAAATAAAAATATAAATAATAATAAAATAAATAAAATAATAATAAAATAATAAATAATATAATAAAAATAAATATAAATAAAATAATAATAAAATAAATATAATAATAAATAATAAATATAAAAAAATATAAATAATAAAATATAAATAAAATAAATAATAATAAATAAATAAATAAATAATAATAAAAATAAATAAAATAAAATATATAATATAAAAATAAATATAAATAATAAATAATATAAAATAAATATATAAAATAAAATAATATAATAAAATAAAATAAATAAATATATAAAAATAAATAATATAATAAATATAATAAATATAAAATATAAATAATAAAATAAATATAAAAAATAAAAATAATATAATAAAATAAATAAAATAATATAAATAAAATATAATAATAAATAATAATAAATAATAATAATAAATATAAATAAATAAAATAAATAAAAATAATATAAAATAATAAAAATAATATAAATAATAATAAATAATAAATATAAAAATAATAAATAATATAAAATAAATAATATAATAAAATAAATATAAATAAATAATAAATAATAATAATAAAAATAATATAAAATAAATAAAATATAAATAATATAATAAAAATAATAAATATAAAATAATAATAAATATAATAAATATAAAAAATAAAATAAATATATAAATAAAATAAATAAAAATAAAAATAATATAATATAAAAATATAATAAAATAAATATAATAAAAAATAAATATAAAAATAAATAAATATATAAAAATAAATAAAAATATATAAAATAATAAATATAAAATAATATATAAAAATAAATAATATAAAATATAATAAAATAATATAATATAATAAATAATAAAAATATAAATAATAAAAAAATAATAAAATAAATAAATAATATAAAAAAATAATAATAATATAAAATAAAATATAATAATAAAATAAAAAATATAATAAATAATAAATAAAAATATAAATAATAAATAATATAATAAAAATAAATAATAAAATAAAAATATAAATAATAATAAATATAAAAATATAATAAAATAAATATAATAATAAATAATAAAAAATAAAATAATAAAATATAATAAATAAATAAATAATTAAAAATAAATAAAATAAAAATAAATATAATATAAAATAAATAAATAATAAATAATAAATAAAATAATAAAAAATAAAATAAAATAATATAAATAAATATAAATAATAATAATATAATAAAATAATAAAAATAAAATAAATAATATATAAAATAATAATAAAATAAAATAAATATATAATAAAATAATAAATAAAAAATAAAATATAAAATAAATAATAAATAATAAAATAAATAATAATAAATAAATAAAATAAATATTAATAAATAAATAATAAAATAATAAAAATATAAAATAAATAAATAATAAATAAATATAAAAATAAATAAAATATAATAAAATAAATATAATAAATAATATAAAATAAATAAATAAATAAATATAATAAAATATAAATAAATATAAATAAAATAATATAATAAATAATAAAATAAATAAATAAATAAAATAAATAAAAAATATAAATAAATAATAATATAATATAAAATAATATAAAATAAAATATAAAATAAAATAAATATAAAAATATAATATAAATAATAAATAAAATAAATATAAAATATAAATAATAAATATAAATAAAAATAATAAAATATAAATAATAAATATATAAATAATATAAAATAATAAAATAATAAATAAAATATATAATAAAATAAAAATAAATAATAAATAATAATAAATAAAAAATAATAAATATATAAAAAATATAAAATAAATAATATAAAAATATAAATATAATAAAAATATAATATAAAAATAATATAATATAATAAATAAATATAAAAATAATATAAATAATAAAATAAAATAAATAATAAAAAAATAAATATAAATAAATAAAAAATAAATATAATAAAATAAATAATAAAATAAAAATAAATAATAAATAATAATAAATAAATAAAAAATAAAATAATATATAAATAAAATAATATAAAATAAAAAAATATATAATAAATAAATAAAATATAAATAAATAAATAATAATAAAAATATAAATAAATAAATATAATAAATATAATAAATAATAAAATAATAATAAATATAAAAAATAATATAAAAATAATATAATAATAAAAATAAAATAATAAATAAAATAAATAAATAATAAAATAAAATAATAATATAAAAAAATAAAATATAAAAATAATAATAAAAATAATAAAATAATATAAAAAAATAAAATAATATAAATAATAATATAAAATAAATATATAATAATAATAATAAAATAAAATAATATAAATATAAATAAATATATAAATAATAAATAAATAAAAATATAAAAATAATATAAATATATAATAAATATAATAAAATATAAATAATAAAATAAATAATAAAATAATAAATAAATAATATAATAAATAAATAATAAATATAAAAATAAAATAATATAAATAAATAAAAATAATAAATATAATAAAATAAATAATAAAATATAAAAATAATAAAAAATAATAATAAAATAAAAAATAAAATAATAAAATATAAAATATAAATAAAATAAAAATAATAATAAAATATAAAAATAAATAATAAATAAATATAATAAAAATAAAAAATAATAAATAATAAAATATAATAAATAAAATAAATAAAAATAAATAAAATAAATATAAAAAAATAAAATAAAAATATATAAATAAAAATAATAAATAAATATAAAAAATAAATAAAATAAATAATATAATAAAAAAAAATAAATAAAATAAATAAAATAATAATAAAATAAAATATAAATAATATAAATAAAAATAAATAAAAATAAATATAAATAAAATAAATAAAATATTAATAAAAAATAAAATAATAAATAATAAAATAAATAATAAATAAAATATAAAAAAAAATAATAAAATAAAAATAAATAAATATAATATAAATAAAATAAAAATAATAAAAATAAATAATAAATAATAAAATAAAAAATATAAAAATAATAAAATATAATAAAATAAAAAATATAATAAAATAAATAATAAAAAATAAAAATAATAAAAATAAATAAAAAAAATAAATAAAATAATAATAATAAAAATAAATATAAATAAATAAATAAAAAAAAATATAATAAAATAATAAAAATAATATAATAAATATAAAATAAATAAAATAAAATATAAAAAATAAAAAATAAATAAAAAAATAAAAAAATAATAAAAATAAAATAATAATAAAATAAAATAATAAAAATAATATAAAAAATAAATAATAAAAATAATAAATAAAATAAATAATAATAAAATATAAAAAATAATATAAATAATAAAATAAAATAAATAAAAATAAAAATAATATAAATAAAATATAAAATAAAAAAATAAAATATAAAAATAAAATAATAATAAAATATAAATAAAATAATAAAATAAAAAAAAAATATAAAATAAAAATAAAAATAATAAAATAAAAAATAATATAAAAAATATAAATAAAAAATAAAAAATAAAATAAAAAATAAATAATAAAAAATAATAAAAATAATAATAAATAAAATATAATAAAAAATAAAATAAATAAAAATAAATAAAAAATAATATAAATAAAAATAATATAAAAAAATAAAATAATAAAATAAAAAATATAAATAAAATAAATAAAATATAATAAAATAAAAAATAAAATAATAAATAATAAAATATAAAAAAATAAAAATATAATAAAAAAATAAAAAAAATAAATATAAAATAATAAAAATAATAATAAAATAAATAATAAAAAATATAAATAAATAAAATAATAAAAATATAAATAATAATAAATAAATAAAATAAAAAATAAATATAAAAATAATAAAAAAATAAATAATATAAATAAATAAAAATAAATAAAAATAAAATAAAAAAAAAATATAAAATAAATAAATAAAAAATAAAAAATATAAAAATAATAAATAAAAATAAAAAATAAAATAAAAAAAAATAAAATAAATAAAAATAAAAATAAAAAAAATAAAAATATTAAATAAAATAAAAAAATAAAATAATAAAAAATAATAAAAATAATAAAAATAATAAATAAAAAAAATAAAATATAAAATAAAAAAAATAATATAAAAATAAAAAAAAAATAAAATAAAAATAAAAAAAATATAAAATAAAAATAAAAATAATAAAAAAATATAAAATAAAAAATAAAAAAATAATAAAAAAATAAAAAAATAAAATAAAAAAAATAAATAAAAATAATTAAATAAATAAAATAAAAATATAAAAAATTAAAAAAAAAATAAAATTAAAAATAATAAAATAATAAAAAATCAATAAAAAATTATAAAAAAAAATAAAAAATAAAAAAATAAAATAAAAATTAAAAAAAATAAATATAAAAAATAAATATAATAAAAAAATAAAAAAAAAAAATAAAAATAAAAAAAATAATAATAATAAAAAATAAAAAAAAAATTTAAAAAAAACTGTAATTTAAAAAAATAAAAAAATAAAAAAAATAATAATAATTAAATAAAAAAAAAAAATAATATAAATAATAAAATATATAAAAATAAATAAATATATTAAAAAATAAAAAATTAAAAAATAAAATAAAAAAAATAAATAAAAATAATAAAATAAAAATAATAAAATAAATATAATATAAAAAATAATAAATATAAAAAAAAATAAAAAATAAATATAAAAAATAAAATATAAAAATATAATAAAAATAAAATAAAATAAATAAAAAATAAAAAAATAATAAAATAAAAATAAAAAATAATAAATAATAAAATATAATAAATAAATAAAAAATAAAAAATAATTAAATAAATTAATATAAATATAAAATAAATAAATAAAAAATAATTAAAATAAAAAAAAATAAAATATAAAAAATATAATAATAATAAAATAATAAATAATATAAAATAATTAAAATATAAAAATAAAATAATATAATTAAAAAAAATAAAATATTAAAATAAATATAAAATAATATAAATAATATAAAAATAATAAATAAAAATAATAAATAAATATAAAATAAAATAAAAAATAATAAATAATAAAATAAAATAAAAAATAATAAATAAAATAAAATAATTAAATATAAAAATAAAAAAATTAAATAATAATTAATAAAATAAATATAAAAAATAATAATATAAAAAATAATAAATAATAATAAAAAAATATAAAATAAAAAATAAAAATTAAATAAATAAAAAATAATATAATAAAATATTATAATTAAATAATTAAATAAATAATAAAAAATAAAATATTAATTAATATAAATTATAATAAAAAATATAAAATTAATAAATATAATATTAAATATTAATAAAAATTAAATAAAAAAAATATAAAATAAATAATTTATATTAAATAAATAATAAAATAAATAAAAATAAAATAATTATAATAAAAAATAATAAATAAAATAAAATAAAAATATAATAAAAAAAATAAAATAATAAATATATTAAATATATAAAATATATTATAAAAATAAAAAATAAATAATATAATAAAAATAAAATAATAAATAAAAAAATATATAATATAATAAAAAATAAAATAATATATTAATTATAAAATAATATTATAAATAAAAATAAATAATAAAATAAAAATTAATAAATAAAAATAAATAAATATTAATATAAAAAATAAATTAAAATAATATATAATAAAATATAAAAATAAAATAAATAATAAAATATAATAAAAAATATAAAATAAAAAATATAATATTATAAAAAATAATAATAAATAAAATTAAAAAATAAAAATAAAAAAAATATAAATAATAATAAAAAATAAATAAAAATATAAAAAATATAAAAATAAAAAAATATAAAAAATAAAATAATATAAAAATAAAAAATATAAAAAAATTAAATAAAAATAAATAAAAAAATAAAATTTAATAAATAAAATAAAAAAAAATAATAATAAAATAAAATAAATATAAAAAAATAAAATAATAAAAATATAAAAAATATAAAATATAAAATAATAAATAAAAATAAAAAAATATTAAAAAATAAAAAAAATAATATAAATAAAAAATAATAAATAAAAATAAAAATAAAATATAAAATATAAAAAAATAAAAATAAATAATATTAAATAAATAAAAATATAAAATAAAATAATATAAAAAATAAATAAAAATAAAATTAATAAAAATATAAAATAAAATAAATAATAAAATAAAAAAAAAAATATAAATTAAAATATAATAAAAAATAAATAATAAAAATAAAAATAAATAATAAAATAAAAATATAAAAAAAATAAAAAAAAATATAAATAAAAATATAAAAATATAAAAAAATAAAAAATATAATAAAAATATAAAAAAAAAATAATAATAAAATAAATATAAATAAAAAAATAAAATAAAAAAAAAAAATAAAATAAAAATATAAAAAATAAAATATAAAAAAAATAATAAAAATAAAATAAATATAAAATAAAAAAATAAAATAAATAAAATAAATATAAAAATAAAAAAATAAATTAAAATAATATATAATAATAAAAAAAATATAATAAAATAAAAAATAAATAAAAAAAATAAATATAAAATAATAAAAAATATAAAATAAAATAATTAAATAAAATAAATATAAAAAATAAATAAATAAAATAAATTATAAAAATAAAAATAAAAATAATAAAAAATTAAAAATATAAAAATAAATAAAATAATATAAAAAAAAATAAAAATAAATAAATAAAATAAATAAAATAAAATATAAAAAAAATAAAATAATAAAAATAATAAAATAAATAATATAAAAAATAAAAATAAATAAATATAAAATAAATAATATAAAATAAAAATATAAAAATAATAAAATAATAATTATAAAAATAAATAAAAAATAAAATAAAAAATAAATAAAAAATATAAAAATAAATTAAAATAAATAAAAAATAAAATATATAATAAATAATAAAATAAAATTATAAATAAAAATATAAAAAAATAAAAATAAATAAATAATAATTAAAATAATATATAAAAATAAAATAAAATATTAATAATAAAATAAATAAATATTAAATAAAAAAAAAATAATATAAAATTAATAAATATAAAAAATAATAAATATAAAAAATAATTAAAAAAAAATATAAAATAATAAAATTAATAAAAATAAA
>CAJQUW010001426.1:0-75000 GCA_907163375.1 Prostheceraeus crozeri | reverse complement strand
AAATAAAATTTATAATATAAATAAAAAATATAATTTAATATTATAAATAAAATATATAAATATTAAATAAATAATATAAAATAATATTAAATATAAAATATATAAATAAAATAAATAATTAATAATAATATAAAAAAATAAAATAAAAAAAAATATTCGAATTACAATATTGCTTTTACAACGCTGAAAAAGTGTTGCACAGACATATAGCAGGTAATGAGTTCCACAAAAGGAAAAACAGGGGAAAAAATAATTACGCAATTGTCTTTGTGTGAGGAAGGCATTTTAGCAAAACTAGGCAAGGATTGTTGCACAACATCTTGTAGAGTATGGGGTATGAAGGTAAAGTAAAATATTTGCTTTTTAGTCTTCTTTCTTGCTCATTTCCGTCCAATGGGAGTGATGATCGCCAATCGATCTCGCCTACAATTTCACTCTTGCATTCGCATTGGGTACCAAGGTTGCAAACATGATCCAGCAAGCGATCGGGTAAAGAATATGAAGTGGGATCCTGCTCTGTATGTGTTACGGGAACGAATCCGGAAAGCTCTGAACTCTACTCCAGCGGCCGACTGAGCCGTATTTCAGCTCTTCAGAATTCGGTGAACATTTCAGCAATCAATCATCTGGTTCGTCGGATGATACACGTCTACGGTGAGTGATATGTACATCAACAATTGCGAACATCTATGTTAACTCATCACTGCTCGGACAACCAGTCTCGTAGAATGTTGTCAGACTAAAGATACTTATGAATTGTTTTCTTCCTCAATATTTTCGTTTTAATTTGTAGTAATTTCCAGACATTTACTAGACCGCACAATTCCTTAAGTTCCCAACTCCCAGTTCTTAAGTTCACTTTTGTGAAATGATATGTTCGTGTATAGGCCTACACATATAGCCAATTGCAAAAACACGTGATATGTGCAGGACTCAATAATTATGACATCGAATTTTCAGCTTCATCTCACAGACCTTCGAAGGAAACTGACCAAAAAGCCGATCAATGGAGCGATCTTCATCTTCAATCCACGTACGGTCCAATTGTTTCTTGCAAAATCATCACCTCCCGTATGGGCGGACAAGAAGGTCTGGGTCAACTGGCTAAATGGAAAACGGCGGAGGGAAGTGGTGCCTTGATCCGATCTTGCCGGGTTCGAGGAACAGCCCAAACGTCATGTGCACGGAAAGGCATGTTGAACCTCTTGAGGCCATCTGCTGGATTTCCCTAAATCGTCATCAAAGGATCAGAATTCCAACTGCCTTTTCCAGGGTGTCTGAAAGTAGAAAAATTCCCGGTGATCTTTTCTCAAAGCAACAGGTAAGGACCAAGCTATCATATGTCAGGTTCATCACATGAATTTCCGTAGGAAGTCAGACCGACGCACCTATCCCGTTAATGTTCGTTGCGCGAACACTGAGTGGATAAGAAACCAAAAATTCCTCGTACTTACTGACAGCAATATCAGCATAGAAACACATCTAATCAATTTGACGTTTAAATAGAAGTGCGTTATTTGAACGTCTATATTTCGAAAATTGTAATGCTTTCGTGGAATGGTACTGAAATGTCACATATTCCGCGTCAATCCCATGTCTAATAGTATCCAGTATGCTACACCAGGTGGGATTTGTTGAGAGTGAATCGCATCCATACACAAAGCGGTTTAGCCTAACAGATGTTTTCAAGCCCCCGAGAGCTGATAGAATGCCATCATGCAAAAAGCTCAAGTAAAGGCAGTGTTTGCGCTCGAATGACATCTCAAGAAGACTGCCTTTCAAATAGGGATGTGAACTAGGCCGTCTGATAATTCCTGATATTGAATGAAATGGCAGTTATCAAAGTCTGATCTCATTTTCTAATTAGGTAAGTTTCAATAGAATACGGTGTAAGCATTACGACTGACATAATAAAGCTCAAGTTCATAGTCGTACTAAAATGTAGAGCGGTTACGTACATAATATAACGGTCTGCATTCTCCATGTAACACTGCGCAGTGTTAAAATGGCAATTGATGCTAGCTACTGCAGCAATGGCCAGTATGAAGAAAAAAGTTCAAACTAAGTTACTTTTCATATTGCTACATGTTCGAACAGCTAGTCAAGGATAGCAGTGTACTCTGTCTAAGCAACGAAGTTATTTATAACTTACTGTTTCATAAATGAGTACGATGATTATTTCTTAGTGTACAAGTTAGATTTGCGTAAATACCTTCTTATGATCTTCCTGATCACTAATTTTGTTAATAATCTGAATCGCATCACGTGTACGCATCACCCCCCCCCCCCTGAGAAAACCATGAAAATTGTGCCTATCTGAATTGTTTTGGACTTCCTAGATATCCACTAAGTTTGGGTGGAGAACAGTGTTGGGGACTTGCGGCGGAATTAGTTGAAGCCGCAAGTAAGATAACTGCGATTGCGGTCGCAATTTAGGTTCGAAAATCCACCGCAATCGCGACTTTTTCGCTTTAACATTTAAACTACATGTTTTTCTGTAAAACGTATTTAAAGACTTTCAATCTATTCGAAACGTTTCGTAATTAGAGCTGAGTCGCTTTTAAGCATTTTGAGATTGATGTCACCATTATTCGTGCAATTTCACGCGAATATTCTTCTGCTACCAATGCAAGTAGGATGGTCGAGTTCGCCTTGACACTTTTGGTGACGTTCGAAGATAAGGACTCATACTATTTACCAATTGACGAGTCATAGCTCCACCTTCAAGTGCGCATGCGCCATCAATATTGAATATCACTGGATACTTTTGATGACCCTGTTATTGCTTGGACTGTAATAACTACTGTATACATATACATGTGGATGTAATAACCGAAGGAGCTTGGCTGGATATAAATTTGTATGAGTCCCCTGTATTCGGTCTCGGATAGTAAGCAAGCCTACATATGTATTAACCTGCTATGTTAGGTAGGCCCATATTACATGACTGCTGTACATACTACACTTTATACTCTGCTTGTGGTTGTCTCCAGCAGTGAAATTTATAAAAAAAAAATGGCGGTTACGAATCTTAATGCAATTATTTTATAGTTGCGTGCCGAACACTGGTATAAAACCCTTGCCTCTTTCATGTATACGCGTCTACTGGTCATGTGCGATTTCATACGGAAATTCTCTCCTTTCAGAGCCGCAGAGGGTTCTCTTCCTCTCTAAGATGACCTGGCTGCAGACGATTGGCTCTTTGTGGCGATTCTACGTAATTCTGATTCTAAGAGCTCTGCATGTGAACAATGATCGTGCGCAGATTCATTTTGAAAACCGGACAAGACTACAGTTACTGAAACACATCACATTTGCCGACACATAACGACGATGAATGGGACGTCTGTGGAAGCAACGCGTTTGAAGGATTGATACTCGCGATTCGGCAAAAAGAATCAAAGTGAGTTCCTTCTTCGCTATAGTTTCAATAGGAACATGTTTATTGATCATGTCGCAAATTTCAGTCAAAAGTATAATTCCGCTCCAGGAAACGGGAAAACGCGAAATTAATCGTATTTTAGCGTTAAGTCACTTTTACTGAAGTAGACCAGAATCTAAACCTATCACATCGATGATGTTAAATGCATTTTCATCATTGTCGTTTTTGATTAATTGTATTTCTTCTATTCAGAGCATTGATGTAGAAAGATTCTACATCAATGATTAGGAGCCTTACTTTTTCTACTAGGCCTGCTAAATTATTCTATTTTATCACCCCTGCTACATTGATGATTTGTGAGTAACATCCTGAATCTTGAATATTTTATTTAAGGAATTCAAATGTGAACAAATATCCGCAAATATTGTCTTGTCTCTTATTGCGTCTTCGAACAAGTTGTGTTTTTTCTTGTGCAGTGTGAATGTTGCTTCTTTGACTCAATCGGAGATTCGTGACATCATTCTGGGAATGGAGATCTCCGCACCCTCTCAGCAGCGGCAACAAATCGCAGAGATTGAGAAACAGGCAAAGGAACAGAGTCAACTGACGGCGACCACCACTCGTACAGTTAATAAACACGGTGACGAAATCATCTCCACCACCACCAGCAACTACGAGACTCAGCATTTCAGCTCCAAGACGGAATGGCGCGTGAGAGCCATCTCCGCTACGAATCTACATTTGAGGTGAGTTTGATGTCAAATGCTTGTCTATGAAGACTCGGATGGTTTAGTCAGACTCTTTCTGTCGTACCTAGCAAGAGAAAGTAATGAGACTGTGATTGACTCAAACATAAGATATGGAAAACTTGCAAATACCATGTCATTGCCAGCACGTCAAGACTGCTTGCTTCCCAGATTGTCGATTCATTCGGTAGGCTGATAAATTGAAAACATTGGAATCAAAATAACAAAAACATGATTTTTGCATAAAAGTTTCTTTAAAGTCATAGGTTTTTTTCACTTACTGAGGCTGAAACCCTCATGCTTTTAAAGAAATATTCATTCAAAAATCTGCTGCTTCTTGTAGACATTGTGAGTGCCTTAAATCAATTACTGTAATATGTGGTGTTATCATGCAAAACTGCAGTCTATTCACGTCAAGGCGATTGCCCTCTAAAAATGCATATGAAACTGCTAATTAATTTAAGCTGTCACCCAATTCTTGACCACTCAAATTACATGTGGTCATGATCAGAAATATGTTAAACTAACCCCTTGTTTCGATAGAATCCTTGCGTATGTAGGCATGTCATATTGAACATGTTCCTATGGATTATCGTATCACGTATCAATCATCGTATAAAAATTTGTGCCACTTAAAATCAAAATTTTCTACCGACGCTTCGGGTTCGAACAATTCCTTAAGATAATTAGGGGCCTAAAGATGCAGCGTGCTACTGTGTGTCAATCATATAATCTCCAGGTCTCGGGTCGCTACTTCAAGAGCAGTTTATAAAATCAACAAGACGAAGATTCAGTCAAGTTTGTTTCTACCGGATCATGAAATGTTAACGATATCATTAATTTTGTGGGAGATTTTGATTTTCATTCTGGAATCTGGTCCTCCCGCCCAATGCTTGCTGATCAGAGTAGTACATGCAACCATTACATAGAGCGGTCATGCAGTGTTTGTCTTTGTAGAACGAATCACATCTACGTATCGTCGGATGACATCAAGGAGACCGGCTACACATATATTCTGCCAAAGAATGTTCTGAAGCGCTTTATCTGCATTTCTGATCTACGAGCTCAAATAGCTGGTTATCTGTATGGGGTATCTCCACCAGACAGTCCACAGGTGAAAGAGATTCGCTGTATTGTCATGCCGCCACAGTGGGGCACTCACCAGACAGTTCATCTGCCCAATGCACTGCCTCAACATGACTATCTTAAGGTAAGTTGAGGATTTGATTGGATCTGTTGTAGAGTTGAACCGGTCGCAGTGCCGGCAGCGGACATTATTGCTTCATAAAACCGAAATGTTGCAATATGACAGCTAGTATTGCACCTACTGTAGACAGACTATTGTAGCCACATAATGGCGCCTTTAGCTCAATTTTTACAGCCTTGTATTAACTACAGTGGATATCATGGCTTTCAAGACCGTCACTGTTATGACAAAGTAATAACAACGAATGAAGCTGATGTTAGGGTTTTTGAGAGCAGCTCCATCATTGGATGATGTGTATTTTATATACATGTAAATACACATGTATGTAGCCAGTAGGATAATTGGTCTGCGATCATCATTTGACAAATTGTTGATCATTCTAGAGATATTTTAATGTCAATTTGCAATGTATCAAACTTTCTTCAATCTGCACCTGGAAGCATCGATCAACATTTTTTTTTTGCTGCAGACATTGGAACATTAGAGAAATTGCCCGGAAATGTTTGAATCGGATCCTATTTGCTATACCGGGGAACTAGGTTTCAAAATGGAGGTAGATGCATCAGAAGGGAATTCATCTTTTTGTGGACCAACACTTTTATGGGAAGAGCGAATTTCCGATGCCCAGTTCGTCACTTACGCAACTTTTAATCAGCTGTTTCAGCCTAATCTCAGCAAATATCTCACTACTTAAGAAAATATAAAATGAGCTCGTGTATAAAATGATTCGAGTATGAATTCCTCATATCTTATGAGGCGGCAAATATGAATGGCCAAATCGTTGTCAAATTTGGCCATGAAAATTATTTCATGATCTCCTCATTTGACTATCGAGATTAATTCAGAGAATTGTCATATAAATACGCGCTGCTATAAAAATGAAGCGAGCATGTTTTTCTATCTTGTTATTATGTCAGCATGAACTGTGAATAAAGAACTATTTTCGGAAGAAAGATTAAACTTGAGTATTTTAGAGATTGAAGAAATTTCGAGTTTTTTTACATTCTAACAATGATTTTGATGAGATTATTGAAAATGAGTTTCAGAGACATAAATTTTGAAAAAAATCATTTGCTGAATTTTCACAATTGCAAAAACATGCATGCTCCGTACTGCTATCACACTTTTGCTAAATACGCATTGTAAACGAATAATGGCAATGTGTGCTCTTAAGTTAAGGACAACTTTTGCCTAATGACAGTGCGGGTTCTTCTAGAGATGTAATCAGTCTAAAAATTTTCTGGACGGCCCAGAACCGGTGACTAGTGCCGGATTGATCCCCCCAACTTGAATTTCTGAACCCGCTGGTTAGATCTTAGCAGAGATGTAAGACCAAACTTTATAGTCTCCTAGAAGGTTCGACATCTCAGCATCGTATCTTCCGATTGAATCTAAGCAGGGATGATACGGCGATGCGTTTGGGGAGAAGAAATCGGCGGTTCTTGACATCTGCATTTCATGCTTGACCAGGGAGCAATTTTTATCAACTTAAGAATATCCGCCCGGAAAAGGGATCTACATGTAGTACGGCATATTGGCGATACACATGTCTGAAATAATTATAACAGATGTAACCGGTCAGAAACATCAAATACTGGTCCGGCGACCGGTTGCATCTCAGGTTCTCATGCGACTGGATTCTGTATCAGGTAGCTTTCATCTTGACTTTGATTTCATTCCTTCTTCAGGATCTGGAACCTCTCGGCTGGATTCATACACAACCGAACGAATCACCCCAACTGTCTCCACAGGATATCACTTCTCATGCCCGCATTTTCTCCGAACAAGAAGGAGACAAGACTATTGTGATCACTTGTTCCTTCACTCCCGGTTCCATTTCCCTCTGTGCATACAAACTAACCCCCGGAGGCTTCGAATGGGGACGGCAGAATACCGACAAAGGAAATAATCCCAAAGGTTATCAACCATCTCATTACGAAAAGGTGAGTTCCAACCTGGTCGTATTGGTCAAGATTTCCTGGAATTCTGGGAAATGTCGGATAACAGGAGCTAAATGAGACACTGCGAAAAGATCCTATCGGATGCGAACGATATAATTTCAGAGTGTCATGTATTAATGCGTGAGAAATATTCAAAACGTGCTTACTGTAGGAATTTCGAGACTTCATTCCACTGTGATACTAATAGAACAACATCAATATACGAGGGGCGTACCAAAAGTTCGTGACGTTTGATTACTGTGGTTTTAATTCGACTTTTTTCTTTGATCATTGATCGTTCTCATGTTGTATCAATCATGTGCATTGCCTGTGAAGTATTGTCGGTTGATCGGTAACCTATAGAGACACGAACTGAAGCCGGTAAGTAGTGAAGCGATTTAACTTTTGTAAGCATGACGGACTTCACAAATCGTAAGTGGACATCTTGTCTACTCTTTCTGTCCAAGGAACGGGTAACACCAATCCGATCACCTGAGCGTCTAAAAACAGTCTTCGAGACAGTGCTCCTGCAAGAGCGACCATCAAGCTAATGTTCCACGGAAGTCATTGGAAAACGTTGAGCGCTGTGCCATCCATACACTCAAGCCAGCGAAGAAAATGAAGATTTGGATTGGCAGCTGATCCAGTCTGACAGACAACCAACATTTGATGAGCTGGAGGAAAAGTCTGGCCAGCTGTCGCATGGGACTCTTGAGACATCTTCCATGACCGCCTTGAGTTGTCCAAGGTTTCGGCTCGTTGGGTATCAATGCTGTTGACTGCAGAACAGAAAGGCGCTCGGGTCTACAACTCCTCTATTGTTTCTTGGTCTTCTGGAAGACTATGACGAAGGGTTTTGGAGGAGACTACTGACTTTCATCTCATCGGTCCGATGAAGTAGGCAATTGGGGGTATTCGATTCAATGGTGAAAGAGATAAAGAGAGCACCGAAAGCTTCATTCGGGAAATTTCCGCAGGATTGGCTTGAAGAAGGAATGAAGAAACTTGAGAAGAGATAGGAAAAGTGTATTGAAATTTAAGGTGACCAGATCGAAAAAAGAGTTTTGGTATGCTTTTAATTCTGCCAATAAATATTTGTGCAAATGGAAGTTAAATGATTTTCATGTGAAATGCAACTGTCAGAACTATAAGAAATAATATCTAGATATGCACTTGGGCCAAAATGGACGTCTATAAATAAGAGAGACAAACGTCACGAACTTTTGGTACGCCCCTCGTAGCTTATAAGTTATGCTACGGATAACGGCTTAGATCAGTGTTAGTGTGGGTCAATAGTGGGCTATAGTAGTCCGGCCACCAGCTCGAGCTGTATGGAACGAGGTAGAAAATAAAAATTTCTCAGAATGCTGCACACCCTATGATTACTAGAATATTTGCGTCTTCTGATCTCAACCCGATTCCTCATGTCAGACAGGTTCGAAGAAAACACAGAAGTCTTCAGTAAAGATGATCATATGTGTCGAAAAAATAAATCTCCCATGTTTTCTCTGACTAACTGAGAAGTGCGAAGTCTAGAGCTATACATAAAGTTGCGTGTTGTTGCCGATCCTTGCTAAATCTGCACCTGTTCAGCTTCATAGACAAATGTACATGAACGTATGATTGTAGTCATGGGACATTCCGTGCCAAAATTGTGGCTCTCGACCTCATACTTAATGGGAGAAAGCGCAGACAAAATCATGTTACCGGAAAATTCAATCTGTTTCCCATTGAATTTACATGTGTTTCCTTTGATCCTAGCCAATTCCAGTGTAAAATGCCCGTCTGCCATTTGTCGATATAAATGGGAGCTCTTTACTTTCAGGTTCAAATGCTGCTTTCGGACCGATTCCTCGGCTATTTCATGGTTCCATCTTCTGGCTCGTGGAATTACAACTTCATGGGTGTTCGTCATGATGCCAGTATGCGTTACGAACTGTCATTGTCAGGCCCTATGCCTTTCTACCACATGACACATCGACCGGCTCATTTCCTCAACTTTGCAAGTCTTGAAGAAGGGGAAGTAATCACCGCCGATAAGGAGGATCTACATGGTTGAGACAAAACGTATCACGAGGCAACTTCTGATTGTGTTCAGCAACTTGTTGAAAACTGTAACTATCAAACAAAGAATGTACAAAGTGAACGTTGTTTTCTCTTCTCTGATCTTAAACTGATCGGCATGAGGGTGAGGATGAGGGGGGGGGGCGATGTGGCAAATTACACTGCTTCGTGCTGCGAGTTTATTGTTATGCTGTGTTTTGCGATTAAGCGATTTATAAAGTTTTTTCTAGAGTGATTGCTGTTTTCCTGTCTTCTCATCTGACAAAATTAATGTCTGAAATATCAACTTTGACTATTTTTCCAGAATTATGTTGAAAATGAGGCGAAGTTTTGGCATGATTATGGTCAGATAATACAGGAAAACGATATTGTCATATGAAAAACCTTGTGAATCCTCTAATTTTGTTTTGAATCAAGGTGGCCCGTACATGTGTATGCAAATAATACGGACGATGGATGGGAATTACTAGGGCACGTTATTCTGTTCATTTCAAAATCCAGAAAGTCGATATAATGAAAAAAATTGAAGACCAGCTAAAAGTCGCTGGTGGCTTTGAAAGACGATTGCAAGCTATTAATGCGTTCCTTATCTCATGGGGAATTATCAACTCGCTCGTCACTGATGTGAGCTAGAGGGAAAAATAAAATGCATGTTTGAGTGGTTTCTGATCTAAGGCGAATTGCAGTGGATAATAATGATTCTAATCGGGAGATCCTGGACTGTCCTGTACATTAATAACATAATTCACTGTAGTGCTGCATTTGAGTTCGATGTTTACGACATCCCAATTAATATTGTATAATGAACTAGAATGTCATGACACATTTTCAAAAGAAGGTTGTGTCCTCTCACCATGTTCCTAAACTCGACGTGGCCACGCTAGTTTTCACCGTGCATCGGCATCAGAAAATATTGATAATCATCAAAATAAAGCTCCGTACATCTATAAATTACTGACTTTGGTTGATGCATGGATCGCAACTCATGCTTTCATAATTTCGCTTAATAGCCTATAGAGATTCGAAAAAGCAAGCATTCGCATATCTTCACATAAGCCGACTCACAAAAAACTCGTGGTCATGCTTAGATGCAACTTTAGAAATAAAATCATTGAAGTGCAAGCCATAGCCCCACTAATGAGAAACATTCTGGATTTAAGTGATGGCTATGTTTTTAAGCATGCATGTCGTTTGAAGGTTGAGCTTCACGAGTGCAAGTGTGAGCTCGTGGCATTAAGTGACATGCATGTAAATCAACGCTCAGGTAGGCCCGGAGCAAAAAACTCGAATTTCGAGACTAGTGTAGGAGGAAGAGAAGCGCTGCAAACGGTTATATTGACAAAATCAAAGCCTGTGACAGCACTATTTCAAATTGAAAATATCGCAAACCGTTAGCTGAAACCAGCTAAAGCGAAATCTGACGGTAATCGCGGATTTCGCAGTTTTATCCGCACTTCAATTTATGCGCGACCCTAGCTATAGCGTGTTGACATAAGAATCGACAACCTAATCACCGCGGTCTCAATTGGATCAAAGTGTCAACCATTCAGACATGTTCCTATTTTTCAACTTATGATACAACTCAATATTTATTAATTATTCCACTTTAGTGCTTGCAAAAAGCAGCATTTAAAATTATCGCAGGCGATTAGCCAGTGGTGCTTGAAGTGATATGGAACGAATGCCAGTCAAAATTTCATGAACTTGCGAATTGCAGTATATCTCAGCTTTCTATAATTACATGTCCATGCGGCTGGCTACCTTGATTTCTAAAAAAACTCAATCTTTAGAGAATTAAGACAAGGTAGCACTAAATTACATTCACAGAATCATAGGAACGTCGTGCATCTCGCCCTTATGAAATCACAACAAACAAAACAATGTATTTATTCAAATGTATTCTACAAAGGCTTAATAACATATACAGAGATTGATATACAAAATGCTGATCTGTTCAACTTCGCGATCGAGATCTGTCCCTTCTGCTTCGTCTGTGTCGCCGAGGACTTTCCGCAGAGGGTGCTTTTGTGAAACACCAATCAACTTTCAATTCTTCTCCGTGGAGTTCGCTACCATTCAAATTCTTGATTGCATTCGAAGCTTCCCGGAAAGTTTCATATTCAACTAGAGCATAACCCTGTGGAGAGAGAATGACCACATTCAATGGTTTTAACATGAAATGTTAACATACATTATTGAGCATGAAATACTGCACAAATTAGCTAAAAAAAATAGGAAAAATGATCTTTTGAATAAATTCGATGGAAGCATGGGTTTCTTACAAATGTCTTGGATTTGCATAGTAGGCCCCGATCGAATTTTATGCGGGTTTCCGTGGCTTTTCGAGGTCAAAATTTCAGTTGTACTAACTTTTCTGGACATATTTCATGGTTCTCATGTCCTAATGTTGATGTTTCAACGATTTTACTGACTATTTCAATATAAACAATCATGCCGCTACATACAATAGGTTACTAATCGTCTACAAAATTAGTATGTTTTATATCTTTCAGTTTCAAGCCCATTTTTTGTAAGCGAAAACGTCAAGAGATTTTGCCATTTCTACGTTAATTTTCAGCAAGCCTAGAGTCGTTACAATGAATGAATCACAAAACAAACAGGGATACGATGTCAGAAATATAGTTATATCTAACTTCTTTTCATCGTTACACATAAGTACTGTTACGCCTGTGACGAACCTTTATTATGTGATTCACATGAAGCAGATCGGAGTCCACTATGATCACATCCGACTTTTTTTTCATATGATCGTCGATGTGTCTATTTGACGACAATGTAGATTGCACTGTCTGTAACATATGTACCCATGATCATGCGAGTAGTGTAATACCGTGAAAATTACACGTGAATTCTTGCGATCTCGGGACCGGTAAAAATTGAGCACGAAATCATAATCCCTTACACGAGCTAAAAATTTTCAGGATCAATGACTTTCCCTTATTGGACTTGCAACCCCACGTTGTCAAGGCCGTGCACACTCGCCTTCCTATTCATCAGATGTACAGCGGCATCACCACTCAGGAGAACTGAGTTTAAGAGCAGGAACCAGGTTGCCAGGGGCACTCGGTAATTATGCGTGGGGCATTCTTTTTCGTTAAAAGGATTGTCATATACATGTACATCGATCGCTTGCATTCTAACTGCTGGTAAGAAACTATTATATTGAGATACAGCTGATGTCCTGAGTTGTCTAAACTAAATTAACCAGGTCGTTGCCAGATGAGAAATTTGACCAAAGAGTCAACTGAAGGTGAAATTCTGTGGCACTGAATCCCTTTCATTTTCACAGCATCCAATTAAAGTAGAGCTGCTCGACTGCAGGTGACAGTTGATGGCTTTCTAGAGGGGCAAGCAGCAAGACAATGATCGAATATACAGGGTCATGTATAGCGTTCCACTGCCAGAGACGAAGATTAAGAAAGTACTGTGATGACGTGAATTTGACTTAGCCAGACTGTAGGAGTAGACGCTATAGTTCCTCGGGAAAAGAATGATAATTAAATGAGTGCCTCAACTGTGCTGAATATAAGCGAATCACTACTTCACATTAAATTTAGCTTGATTAAATGTGTCTTCAATGTCAAGTATTTTCTTGACAATGAGAGAAGAAATAGTTTTGTACACAAATGAATAATTATAACATCTTGAAAATTCCTGACTCTTTCCAGCCACAAAACTAAAGTAAATTTCTATGTTTTAGTTCAGGTTTTCAAGCAAGTTGCTTAAGATTAGCAAGATTTGAATGCAGCACAAAAATTGTCTTTCTTTAAACACAGATGGGAGTTAACACCAGAATGGTCCAACAAAAAATAAAATCTGGCAATGCAACCAAAGAAATTTTATCTTCTGTTCCTTAGAATGTTTATAGGTCTATATTTTCAAATGAACAAAGAAGCTACTGATGTTGCATGATAGTGGCCACTATTGCTACAGGATTAATATTAACACAGTCCCTAAGCTATCTTGAGATATGATGAACTGAACTCTTAACTTCAAAGCCGCTATCCTAGACTTGATGAATCTTTAGCATCTTGCTTAAAGAATTTCTGAGTGTTAGTCTGTCTAACTATTTTCTGGAAGCAAATTTGGCAGTGCTTTGGTTTCGCTCTGTAATGACATTATATTTCAATAAAATACATTTTCACTAAAATCAGTTTGTAATATTGATTTTATTAATTCAATGTCTTCAACTATGAAAAAATTCAACTAAAAATCAAAACTTGCCCGTCAGATGAAGATCCACAATTTCAGAATAAGAAAAAAGCCTCAGTTTTTAATACCAATACAAAACTGCACACTTGTGCTAAAGAGTACGCTACCTTCTGAGGTGAAGCTCTTTAGAGTTGCGCGGTAGCACTCTTTATCTTGTCTCAGTATGGAGAAGTCACTATACTGTCGCGGATTGGGAAATGTGGTTGTTAATCAATCCACTAGCGAATTTGCGTAGTTCTTCACATTTGATCTGTTCTGCATCTACAGCACACACAGAAGCGCACAGACGTTAGTGCAATTCAATGCGTAACAAAGGCCTAGATGAAAAATCTTCACAGGTTATCGTACCTAGTCCGCATGGCAGACATACTGGAATTGAAGGACTTTCAGTTCCAAACTCAAAAAAGTGAATTTGTCAATGACGCTGACAAGTTTCAATATTATTCCAGACGATACATTAATTAAATAGGAACTCGAATATTGTCGTCGTGTCTGACACCCGAACTGTATGTTGGAATCATTCAAGTGCACAAATCGGGTTTGGCATACGAACGACACATCCATTGACTATTAGTTGCTTAAATTCGGCTCCTTCGAATTCTCAGATTCGGTTCCAAAGGGTTCGGAGCTGTATCTTATGAGGCCTGTTGATCATCCAAGCAGCTATTTATCCAAAATTATCAATTTTTGATGGGATGGGGCTTTTAAAAATTCGGCACCATGCTATTCAAATTACTTTTAATGACATCAAGAGAATTTATTGTTCCGATAAGGGGGGGGGGCGCCAGCGGAAAGTACGGGCGAGCATACATAAAATGAAGAGATTGCTAGCAACCAACTCTGAGCGGCAACTAAAATTCCGGCAAATCCCAGCAAAATCACAATTCTGAACTGTGAAAAATATGACAATACGAAAAAATACCTGTCTCATTATAAGCATTTCAACAGTGAGGGATTGCCAAATAAATTTATATTATTTCTACAGCAAATAAATGCCAATTAATTTCTGTCTTCTTCAGGGAACTTAAACAATAACATATTATGATATGAGTGAATCCCTTGAAGTGTTCTGCTTTCGCGGTGTTTTACGCTCTATTTCTAGCATTCGTCAAAACTAAGAACCTTGGAAATCGACAACTACGAAATCGTGAAATACTTAATCCCATTAATTGCAATGAATACTTGAAAATTTGATAAAATGGAATGTTAACGTTCATTATCAGCAAGCAGCATTTTTTGTATAAAAGAAAGAACAAAATAAGCTAAAACTGCGGAGAATAACCCAATAATGAGTGACCATGCCTTGGCTCGACATTTTAAATTAATGTTTTGGAAAAGTCAAGTACGGTGATTGTAGGCTGATGATGGCCATGGACATAAGATCGCAATATATAGTTAATAAAAGCCTATAATCTTGCTTACGATCGCCGTACTTGGCTTTCCAAAAACATCAGTGATTGCTCCATATTTCGGCAGCCGACCTTCTCAAGAGATGCAGTTTTAGCACCTCTTGAGAAGGCCGGTTGACGACATATAGAGCAATACGAGCAAGTTATTCAGTTGTTCTCAGTAGCTTCGGTATTTTTAATTCTTACTTCCTTTACTTGAAAAATCGTGAAAAATCAAACACCTGAATTATGTTAAGAGTCGAATGGAAGATGAATCACAGATGTCTAACCAACAAGAACGATTGACTCTCGTTTTCTCGGACAAAACAATCAAAATGTCGACTCAATGGACATACCTTGAGAAATCCAGTTCGTCTGTCAAGATTGACGTGCAAATTCTTGATATCTCCATATTCAGAGAATTTGTCATGAATGTCGTCTTCACTTGCTTCCTCATGGACATTTCGGATGAACAGGATCCAACCTTCGACCGCTGCAAGGAAATTCATTGGAAAATCATTTTCCATGATGAAGTTATATTGTTTATTCGAAGACTAGATGTTCACTGCTTTACTTCGACATTTTTAATACATTTAATTCACTATTGCTAGAATGTCTAATTTTTAAGATGGCACATGAGAATGAATTCCTAAATTTGTATCAAATGAATGAGAGGGTGAGTTATGTGATCTCCACTCACCTCTCCATTGTTGGAACTAGAAGAGACTTGTCTATTGTTGAAGGTAAATGCGACTTTCATTACAATTTTCTTCACGTGTCAATTCTCATTAAGTATTTTATCAACTACTACGTGTGGGACTCCGCTCATTTAAGATTTAATGCTTAAGGGGTCGAAGCACAACTAGGCCAGTACCTGCTGACAACAGAAAAAATTGAAATTTAGCAATATGTCTAACTGCTGACTTTTCATCTTGATAGGCCTATCCGACACTGCTCCTAAAACCATGATGCAAGTCAGGGTGGCAGACGACTCTGAAGAATGAATTTCCACGACTTTTACAGTAATAAGGCAGAATTTCCAGGTGTTGTAAACCACTAATATTTCTTCACTAATGCTCAGGTAACCCTCGGACGTAGCCCACTCGTTATGTGGCAGGGTTTGAGATGGTGATTTTAAGGCAGTTTTATATGAGAGCCACTTTCTGTCTGAATTACGTTCATACTGGCAACATTCAATGAAAACATAAAAAATATCGATATTGTGCCGTTAAAGCTGAGACATTCCCACAACAAATCCTGCATATTGCCAACAACTTACCTAAGACATTTATTTAGTATGACCTTTACATGTAAGGGACCTTCCCACTAATCCATTTTGACACAATCAGTACTTTTTAGCTGAGACTGTACCTCAATTCCCATTCAACATGTGATCCTCTTCAAATGTATGAAGGTTATTAAAGCATTGAGGCATGCCGGAAGGACCTTCTCGATGATCCATAACGTTGTGCCATATGGGTTGGACTTCATCCTTTGGTGTACGAGATCGCACATGGTCGCTCAACAATTTATCCTCGGTCGTGTTTTTCAAGAATCAAAACTCAATAAAAAGAATGAAAATAATCTACCACGACAACTCGTGAAATTACAAGACAAAAGCAGCTTCTAAGCAACGAATTAATTCTAAAAAACAAGAATCGGCAACACTAAAAAGCTAGGCATTTCAGCCACCTATGAGGAATGAGGATGAGTAATTGCCTTCTGAACTTCTAAAAGTTGCAACATCAACCTTTTCTCTTAGTTTCCATCCATTTTTATTTCAACTGCTTTTCTATTTCTTTCATGAGATTGCCTCCCCATCAACCTTCTAGTTGTCTTATACTAGGAAATAAACTTCTTAGTTTCCTAGTAGTGAGCGGCAGCTTTCATCGCAGAGAAGATGAAAGGTTTAGTGATATCTACATTGGAAAATTGCTCATCAGTTTTCCTTCAAGTGATTTTTAATCAGCAGCTGTGCAATGAGCGATTGCTCCGAAAATTCTCAACGAACAGACTCATGTTAATCGAGAAGCCTCATTCCATGAAGCTCAATCATGACTGAGACATAATTATCTCTAAAACGCGATAAATTAATTGTTCGGTTGTTGAGAATGAAAAGGCACCAGGAAATTGTCCTATGAATCTGCTTTATGGCATTGTTTGATAGCAGCTTGTTCTGATGGATGATGTTATTAAGACAAATAAAATTGTGCCCTATCTGCTTCCACATCTGTCATCCGGTCGCTTTAGACCAATATTTCTGATGCTTTGGAGATCAGGGGCAACATAATGACAGCTTCGTCGTCCGATTCCTAGCTTTTCCACTAGATTTACCAGGAAAAGCGCCCTCGTGGAAGAAACTGTACAGCTTACTCTACTGGGTTCCTTTCAATAGTTACCTCAAAAAGCTTTTGCGATGCATCTGCTGTCAATGGATATCTCACCCAACATACAATGCTCCTTCAAATAAACTTTAACAGATGTCATGTCTTTCACAAAAACTTCTCAGATCACAACTATATTTGACATGAAGCCATCGTTAAATCAGGGATGGGAAAAATAAACTGTGACATGTGCTAAGTTCACAGTTTGATTCCAAACAAGTTAGATCATTTCGGTATGGTTAAAATGAGCAGCATAACATCAAGAAATAATTTTCTAGAAAATTTCTGAAATTCCATGGCTTCTCCAATCAAACTAAATTCCCCGAGTTTTACAGATATTCTAACTTTTTCGAGTCGTTCGCCATCCTGCTAGTCCTCAGTCGTATGGCTTATAGAATTCGGATCACAGGTCTACCTTGCCACTCTCCTTGCAAACACACCCAAAGAGCTCGGCTTTCATTTCCCAGGGTTGCAATAGTGTGATATCAACCTGCATATAGTAATGAGCCATATAATTCAAATGATTTCACATGATTTCAAATGAAATGACACATAATTTTGAAATTTGATATTAAACATTCTCAAATTCAATGAGTTCCATGATCTCCATAATAATTTAGTCTCGGTTTAATGCTCAATTCAATATATAAAACCGACTTAAACAAAATCAGGCAGCTTAGTAAGGCTTTGTACCAGGATGTTGGAACAGTTTTAACCTGTGACTCCAACCACGATGGCAAAATCCAGATCATCCTGATTTCCCAAGCTCCTCATGCTTCAAGCATCACTGACTTACATCTTTGAGGCCCATTTGGTTCATCATCCACTTCCATCGTATCAAAATCTCCATCTCTATCCCCCGTCTCATCTCCGCCAACAAATCCACGACCCTTCCTTCTGCGCGCTTTCTCCTTCAATTTCAACACACCCTCTACAAAGACAAAAATGGTGTAAATTCTCAGTAGTCAATGACATCTCAGTTCACACTTTACATCTAGGAACAGTCGCGTGCTGTACGCACCCTCAGTGCGGCTGTACCAAAATAAGTTGATATGAAATAGTTGACCATTTTGCGAGTCAGGCGACGCATACCAGGAGCAAGTTAAAAAAGAAATTCTGACTCGAAGTTTCAAGTTTATTGGTAAAATGTAAAAGTAAAATTCACTTTGGCACAGCGTGACGGGCCTTCAGCGTCCAGGGCCTTCTTACGGTCGATAGTCAAATGGCCATGTGTCATGTGTGATACTTCGGTAGGATCTTCAATGGCACAGAAAAGAATTCTTGAGAAATTCGTTTTCTTCAATCTGTGTCCATAAAACTGCTCAGTAACGGAATTTCAAAAAGTTAACATCACTTTTACAGGTATGAAGCATTTGTCTCATAACATGCTGTTCCATTATGAAAATGCGCATATGGTGAATGCTATATTGTTTCAGAGTTAGTAGACAATGTTATCACCAAATATTGCCCTAGTTGTGAAAATTATTCCATTAATGAAATTAATAGATAATTAGTGCTACATGGTAACGGAATTTCAAATGTTCATCAGGTCCAACAACCAGACATTCCCTTTTGATAATTTCTTTCCTCACTCCTTATTGCAACAACCACTTGATATTAAAACTACATCACAGCGCATAATTACATCATAGCTACATGTATGAACACAAATGTTCGAGGGATTCCCAGCACTCGAGAATTCTTGGAAAACAATCGAAGATGTTGACAGGATCATTTTTTTCATTTCGTGTTGCCGAATGGTGGAACAAAGAAAGTGAATTCAGTCCTCTTACAGAAACCTATGAAATTATGATCATCGTACTATTGTCGGTATAATTAACTTTCTAGGCTCATATAGGTAGTGCATTACGCATGAAGATCAATCCATGGATGCATTAAATAGCCAAATACAAATTCAATTTGAGAAAATAATCTATTGCATAGCACACTTGTGATATATGCCTAGGCTTATGAATTGGACATTTACGCAAATTGACTTAGTGGGTGGTAAAATTGCATCTCTATTACTTTTAATTAGAAGTTTTGGGAAAGCCAAGCACGGTGATGGTAAGCAAAAATATAGGCTATTATCAACTATATATTACGACCTTATATCCAAGGCCATCATCAGGTTCTGAATCATACATTATGCAGAAAATCAATTCCAAATTTTGATCCTGAAAAACATTGTAGGATGATTATGCAATGTTGCATAGAAGTTGGAGAGTCTGTGGAAAACACAGAGTTAAAAAACATGTTAAGTTATGCGTTAAGAGAAATTCATAAAAATCAAGGATATAGAAGGTCTTTCAATTCTTCAACCTCTGATTTTGAGTTAATTTGAGTTAATTTTTAATTTAAGTTATTTCTTTATTAGGATTGCTTCTCGTAATCGTAAATTCGTCTCATCGGGGTCACAGTCAATGATATCGATGTTATATTTATCAGCATTGGCATTGCATGCTTCTCTGTGCTTGTTTACTGATGAGGTTTTGTTTGTTAAATGTTCTTTAAAACGTTGATGTAGCGGTCTTATACTGCTACCAATATAAATCTTTTGCAAATGTTATTCTGCAGACTACTTTGGTTCGGTTGCAGATTTTTTCATTTTTGATGGGACACGTTTTCATCTTACATTCTGTGTATGTTCTTTTCTTTAAATGGTTTCTCAAGGATTGAGATTTCTGACATATTCGGACATTTATCATACCTTCTATTCTAATGATCCTTTTTATGCGATTATCAATTTCAATGTATGGTAATTTAAGACAATGAAAAGACTTCGTGTTAGGTCATCTTTTTGGTTTGATGATTTTTTGAATTTGTTACGAAATCTTTTTGATATCCATTTAACTCCAACACTTGGTCAAACTTACTTTGATCTTTCTCATTGCTGATAGGGTTAGAACAACGCTCACTGATTCGCTTTCTTTCGTTGATGGAACAAGACATTTTTGTGGACGGAGGTAGGTGTGATCGGCAATGCATAAAAATGTTTTTTCGAGCGAACTTCTTATAAAACTCAAATGTTGGAGTTGACGATGAATCAGTTTTGAATCGAACTGTGAAGTCTAATAGACTGAGGACGTTGTGGTCTCCTTCAAGATTTGGGAATCTATCTCTAACTGTATCCGCTGATCAATGATATTCAATGCATCCAGAATATTGTTTGCTTCTTCTCGGTTTTGAACCAAAAAAAATATATCGCCAACATATCTCTTGTACAGTGGTGTGCAGGAGATTGTTCTTAATAGCCCATATTTTTTACTTACCATCACCGTACTTGGCTTTCCCAAAACTTCTAATTAAAATCATGTCGAGCCAAGGCATATTCGCTCATCTCTATTGGTTCCCCCCCCCCCACTCACAGTTCTCTCCGGGTACCCCTTCACATTTTTTCATGATTGAAAAGCAACCATCTCTGTTCATTTTAGAACGTTATTCATTACAGATATGACATTGAAGGGAGCAAGTACTTCAATATGGGAGTGTATGTTTGAAGCATTTGAGATTTAAACGGCGTGATGAATGAATCATATCGTAAACCAGTTTGTGAATATCAACCTCCATTGCATTCAACACGACTGCAGGATGCAGTATTGGCTTCATGCGAAAATGTGGTCTGCTTCACACAGTAGACGTCTCTGTCAAAGTGGACGTTGGTCCTCATATTAAGTGACAGGGAGGTTGCAGATGCAGAGAGAATGTAGGTAGTAGAAATAGACAGCAAACGAAAATTTCAACTTTACTTCAAGACAAATCCTCCCTAGAAGTTCACCGTTTTGTGCATTTAATGTTGGACTAAGGAGCAGATAGGCCTACACAACCATCAATATTTGTCAAGATAGGTGTCAAAATGAGGTATTAGTTAATTTGATGGGATTAATTAACATTCATGAAAAATGTAAGGGAGACCTGAAACGAGTCCCACATACACCCTGCACAATTATTTTAATCTTGACATTCTGTAAAATCATATATTTCCACTGATGACTAACATCAGACATTATTCAGTAATAGGCTGTGTACCCACGTTATTTGTAGCTACACAGACAGCACTGCATCCTCAATCATTGAGATATATTATTTATTTGCTTTATTTTTGCCTTCAATAATTGCATGATTCTGCTTTCTTAAATCAACAAAAGTATTGACTCAGTAGGCCGATATCTAGGTGATACCTAGGTTGTTTTGCAATCTCAACCAAGAATGAAATTAGAAGTACTGATAATAAACGAAAATATTCGTAGAAAGATAGCATGGCAAAGGGGTATTGTAATCGAAGTAGAAACCAGCGTAAGGGAAGCTTTTATGTGATTGTATGGCTTGATGAACATTTGAAATTCCGCTACCGGAAACGGAATTTCATAAAAATGTTGCCTCATTTAACCATGAAAAATATGAAAATTTCAATAGCTGAATATACAACGTGTTAACATGCATCAATATGCCTTCTTTCTGATGAAATTCAGTCTCATACAAAAATGATTTTGACTGACAACATAAACATGGAAAATTTGGTAACGGAATTTCAACTGCATATATTTAATTCACCCAGAAAAATGAGGTTCAAAGATTTTATGACTATGTCATCTGTCATGTAATTACTAAGCATTATCAATTGATTAAAAATCCACAGAGAAATAGAATACCACATATCAACGTTGATGAAAATCAAGAGCTTGAATATTAGGCTTGAAAGTGACAAACGCGACGTCAAAAACTTATTTTTTCACCAAACTTCAAACATCGACGACTATTGAACCATAGAAGATAGGAGAAAAATAAACTATGTTCTGGGAACTAGAGAATCGGAGCTTTTCAGAAGTATTAAGGTGAAAAACATTACTTGAATTTCATTTTTCACTTGAGATGTTAACTATCTTGTGGCCAAGACCAACAGCAAAAGTGCACAATTATCGCACACAATCATTTTCGAAATTATGGAAAAGAAATTTGAGTTTACGAAATAAAAATCGCACCACAGAAATGAAAATGTTAGTCATATTTTTTAGAAACATTTGAGAAATGCTAGCATACCATAATATTGAACCGCACCAGGCTATGAAAATATTGAAGTTGCTCTCATATCTTCTATCAGGATACTACACTAAGTTAAATTAGGTTTAAATGATACTTTCAGCATTTGCATATTTGCAAAGCATGTGTTATAGGCCACATGTGCAACGGTAGCATGTGTACTATGTAGCCGATGTAAGTTATATAATAAGGCTTTTGAAAGTAGAAGATCTAGGTCGGTTTGGTAAAATACGATTCACTGACATTGATTCGTATCCATATTTGCTTCTGGACGTATGAAAACGTTCAATTTTATCATGACTAATCTTTGACGTTCACGACAACACGCAGTTACATGTAGCTTGTTTTACTAAAAAATTCATGATAACACACTCACTTCTAAGAACTAGTGTAAACTGGTACTATTCTGAGACTTAATAAATTATATGTTGTCGGAGCAAGCGGAATTTTCCTCTTCAATTGACTTTATAGACAAGACTAACTAAATGGATAATATACGTTAATATCAAAAGCTGATATCCAATTTTGATTTTTGAATTTTTAGAGCCCACATGTATGTTCCTTGCTATGTCACTGAAGATGGTCGCCAGAGTGAAACATGCTTGTGTTCTGAAACAGCATAAATATATTAATTTGGTTCACCATTGACTTAATTACTTTAAGAATAGAGGCCGAGATCTATAATGAATTATACTCAAGAACTTCGACTGCGTCTTTGTCAATTCAATGCAACAGCTACCTACAAAATGTAGCAGAGTTCTATAAAAAGAAAACAACTTTCTTTGAAATTTGTTGTGATATAGGTCTGCTGTCAAAAATACTTTCCTTCTGTTTTTATGTTCTGTTATAGGTAGTTCCAGCATTGAAATGAGAAAAACGCAGTCGAAAACTCTTCGAAATACTTTCTGATTGATCTCGTCTTAGTTAGAAAAGCTAAACATAGTATAAACAGAATGAATTTCAGGAAGTAGACATTAGGAATTGCATCACTCATCAGCTATTTCCAGGTAAATTTCTGATCAGCGCATACAGGAATTCTCGAGAGAGGAAATGTAGTTCTGATTTCATGACTTCTAGATAATGACTCCTCTCAGAAAAATGTATGTTCTCTTCTATACAGGGCTCGTAAATGCTGATAGAAAAAAGACAGAAAATTCCTCACATATTCGCACACGTGTCTGCTGTATCAATGTTACAATCAGTGTGCTCAACTGTTCCATAACTATGGAAATAATGCTTAATTAGAAGCTTCATGATCTTCAAGACCGAATATTAGCCACTACAAACAGATTTAATTGTTGCAATTACAGAACTTTTTGGCCAATATTGGAAAAGTAGCACAGGATTAGTGTCAAATGCACTGGGGATACAAATGCTTGATAGGATGGATTATGTGCAAAATGACACGAAAATGACGGAAATTTTCGAGCCATGGTTATATAAACGTTCATATGAAATTCTTGATCGCTGGCATTTGTCAGTGCAGCATCAAATTTTCTCGGAAAGGAATCCGCCTTTTTTCCTTCCATTTCCTGTGGCAAATGTCATCCTCACTGATGAAGTAGGAGAGAATGGTGTGATATGGCAGCATTTTTGACAATCATCCATCCAAATAATGAAAAAAAAATTGAAAAACAATGCTTCACCCGCATTGATCAGCGTATTTCCCAACTTTTTTATATTGTACAAAATTCTGCACGAGGAGCTCTTGACCTTCTAATTTGAACCCCAAAAAAGTTCAAAACTGTCATGTCACCCCATCGATGGGGTGACATGGCAGTATTCAGTCTAACTTCCTTTCTCGGTCAAGTACTATTTAAATATCAACCAGAACTCAAGCAGCTCAATTTTACAAAAACCAGTTCATATTTGCTTTGATGTCTACCTGGATAATTTATCAGTTTCTTAGTATTTTAAGCCAGGCTAATAAAGTATTTAAAAAAAATGTCATTCAGCCTACAGCAATGCATCTAAGCAAAAAAGGAAGCAATCAGGGTGCGCGCGTTTTCCTAAGATTCAGAATAACTTTATAAAAAACCTACTGGCATGAAGGTCCATAACTAGCATCTTCAAGGGGGAGGCTGCCGTGCTTAAGCACCCTCAACTCCCCTCCCCAACAATAGAAACTTTTCAGAAAAGAAATTTTGTTTGAAAGTTTAAGTGAATTTACTGTAAGTTATTTTTTATGTGAATTTTAGCACATAGCACACGAGAAGGTAAGAGCTCTCTCACTTCCCTCCCCCTCCCCGAGAAAATATTCTTGGATGGCACACTTGGTGTCAATGAGAAATCCGATCCTGGTCAAAATGATCTTTTTACAAATTAATTCTGAAGCTAAATGTTGACAAAGCTGTCCAAGGGCAAGCCACAACCTGGAATTCAAGTGACAGAACCGCTTTTAGTAATGCATAAAGACAAGGTTTATAACTGTTGATATCAGAAAGACAATGGTCTCTGACAGTTCATGAATGTAGGCCCAAATAGGCCTACTTTCAAACTATCATAGTTCTTTGAGGTTCGGCTAAAATTTTGACAGGAAAATAGGTTTTAGATGCTGCTGAAATCGTTTCTGATATTCAATTTCATTTTAGCTTTCCCTATGACTGTTTTATCAAGGCCATTTTGCACAATGACCACTATGACCTAAGACCAGAAATCTAGGCCTCGTGTACTGCTGTGGTCTGGCTAGATTATCATGGTAGTCAATATGATTGCAGTGTATCCTTGTATTTGGTGAATGACCGTTATGGATTGAGTTACCTTCATCATTGCGACCAGGACTCGCTATAACACAGAAGTCAGAAGCTGCCATGTCACCCCACTCGACTTTTAAAAACAAATTGGCTGTCTTCTCAAAGAAATAGCAACTCACATCAACAAATTCACATGATCTATTAAGCCAATGAGCTATCTTCCGACAAGTGTGTAGTAGTGCTTGATAGTGATGATGGGCTAAGAAAAAATCAATAATTTTAAAAAATCCGAAACATTAGTTTTGACATGAATGAGTTTATCGATCTCTCGTGACCAAGAAAAGCGATCTATAAAAAGTTTTCTTATATCCCATATTTGTAGTCGAATAGACTTTCATTTTGAATATTTCGGATTTTCTTTCTAATGAACAGATTCTGAGGTTAAGGGTCACTGACCAGTCACCCCATTCTCCCCTATTTAATACCACTCCCGTGGTTACAGTAGATGCGAAGCTACCACATTTTTCGCGTCATGAATTCCTCCCAAATTTTTGTTCGATGGATGATAAATAGAAGATAATCTAGCATAACTGAAGTTCACGGACGTGATTTTGTTGCAAAATGCAAGGTAAATAGTTATAATTAATTTTAAGACCATTTTGCTACCTAATCAATCTACGAATATTCACAATGAGAGACAATAACATAAAACAGCATTCAACAAAAATAATTCGCCTCATGCATTATTTGAATAACGTTCTTGAGTAAGCCCAAATATACTAAAAAAAAGTTAAGGGTCACCTGAAAAATAAGCGTTAAATGAATTCAGATAACGCTGCGCCACTAGTTTCTCATGTAAACGGAGTCTTTGTACATTTAGAAAGATTAAGCAATAATAATTTGTATATTTACAGTAGTCAAAGCTCGGTTATCCACTTATATCAGTTATATTCCCAAATTTAATGGTATGCATACAGGTTCGTGATTCATATAATAAAAGACAAAAAACAACTGTGAATTACTGAATACAAGGTGACATCGTGTGTGTCGTCTCCAGGCATCCAGTGGGGGGGGGGGAGCAGTGACGGTAAAACTTAATTTTTGATATTTTCTTCAGATTACAAGCTATCAGCGGCACTTAAACTATTACTTGCTGATGGAAATCACGCAAATTTTGCGGATTAATGCAAATTAACGACTAGAATGAAATGAGACAAACTATAGATCGAATTGTCATGCAAAAACTATACTAATACAAGGGTTCGAACTTACGACTCCAGGCTATCTACATGTAGACATGTCGCCCTATCAACTGAGCTACGATCCTTAATATACGGCGGATGTCCATTTGCAGGATCAAGCCCTCCCCATCGCATATCTGTCATTGCAATTATGATCAGTGAATATAATATTTCGTCACAATTGAGACTGTCAATTTCAAGACCAACAGCGGAAATCGATGCCCATCAAGGCATCTGAAGTCATATCGCACATGCAACTAACAATGAGATAAACGATTGATAAAATTTCTGTATAAAAGATGCGCGGCTGGCAGAACTCAAACGTGAGAGAACTCGTCCCAATTATATCTTTATCAGGGTGCCTGCGCAAATTTGAATGAAAATTTCCGTGTTTTCCAGGATTTCCAGGGTAAAATTCATTTTATTGGTTTTCCAGGGAAATTTACCAAAAAATCAAGGGTCAAATTTGAACGAAAATTTCCGGACTTTCTGCAAGGAAATTTTACTCAACTGCACGCGTCAAATTTAAAAGAAAAATTCCGGCAAAATCTGCGCAAAGTTCTGTGGCTAAGGAGCTTACACACCATAAAATTAATATCATTGACGAAAAAAATTTGAAAAGTGGCGTGAATTTGGTTTAATTATCAAGGCGCAGGTGATTCCAAGTAAAAAATGCCAACATATGCATCAGACGGCTACATTATATTTCTAGAAAAAATGAAAATACAATCGATCGCAACAACTTTAAAGCTTGCGGATTGAGAACAAAATCAATTGAGGAGTATAACAATCAATAACGAAAAATATAAGACTTAACAATGAAATGTAACAATTAACGGGATATCTGTAAGGTCCACTCTATAATAAATAGCAACAAAGTGAACGTCAGAGCATTGTCACTCAGATAAGATCATTTGAACTGAAGCATTGCTGCGTGAATCCGTGGAAAGTGGGAGACCAAGAGCCAGAAGCAGGAACATAATGGTAGATGTGCTGCATATGCATGAGAATAGTCATAATCAGCTGAAGAGAATGACACAGAGAAGAATTTTACCGAGGAAAGCTCATTGGCACACGACGTGTCGGGAATAATACAGGGTGACTCAAAAGTCTTAATCGGTTTTTTTAAACCTGATCAAGACTTTTGAGCTACCCTGTATATCTGCATATTGAAAACCTACTTGAAATGTGTTTGAAAATATTCGATAATCGGATCGTTCGGAACAAGTTTGGTGCCTTAATGAAGTTTATAGGTTTATCACCATTTTGCGTCAGTAGATTCTGGCACACGGCAATCAAGTGTGTACTAGAATTAATCCTAGATTACGGCTCCTGGTTTCCCATGCCATACAACGTTAATGAGGGAATTTACAACTCCTAGTTCACCATACCGCGCAGCGTTTATGAAGGAATTCACAGCTACTACTTCACCATACTGTACAATGATTAAGAGTTCGACAACAGTTCATAGTTAACCATAACATTCGGTTTCATTCATGTTCTATGCTTTAAGATAGGAGATTCCAGTTACTGAAATATTCTAAAAACAAAAAAAATTGTATTAGAATGAAGGCTATATTTGTAATAAATAAGTAGAGATATGAAGAATAAAATCTGGAAAAATAGAAGACACTTCAACCATAGAGAAAGTATGACTTCAACAACTTGCAATTAATGTTTTAATAAGTCTCAAAATTTCCATGAGTTTTCCAGAATTTCCAGGTTTTTCAGGGTAAAATTTCATTTTCCAGTTCTCCAGGTTTTCCAGGGAGCGCGGACACCCTGATCTTTATTCTACGACCATGGTATAGTTCACTGATTGGTACATGATTTCTTGGGTGTGCAGGGATTTTTTCAATGCATTGATATACAAGTATTGAAGCATGAGGCGATGGTTCCGAAAACAGAAAACATGAAGAGTTTTCGAAGCTAAGTAAATGACTGAGATGAAAATGTTGTGGGCAAATTATCCATAATTATTGATTTTACAATTAGGTGCAGTTGAATGATTGAACATTCAAAAAAATATCCACCTGACTGCAAATAATAGTCGGGATCCCGCATTTTTTACTATCATTTTGCTCAAATTATTTGCGTTTTTGATTATTTGCCGAGACCCCTGCGATTAGGTACAACATTTTCTTGTTCAGCTACGCACAACGCTGAGAAAATATACCTTGGCAAACTCTCACAATTAATATCGCGCGTACATCTCCCTTCTTGCAAGCACCGTCTCTATAGGGCAATTGGTTATGCCGATTCTTTCCCGTCAATGCACTCCTTTACCATGCTATCCCTACTACTCGCCGCGAGAACGTAACTGAGGGGACAATTATCCGATTTATATGTTGTGCAATTTTTTCGATCTCATGATGGTTCTATTATTTTTAATGAAGCTCCACATTTCACAATTACATTGAAAGGACACTTGAAATTTACATCTTCAACAGCAAGGTAACATTTGAAGTCAAGAGTTCTTGCAATTATGAAACCACAGCATTTTGAACTTGCATAAATTTGAAAGTGAAAACCGTGATAACCACCTCTCAGGCAGTTAAAGAATCAAAATTGAAATACAAAACCAACATGAGGACTGGGCGATGACATTACATTCACGATTTTGGCGTTAGGGTAATGCAACAATGTAGTCAGAAAAACCACGTGGTTTGGCAGTTTCAAAATATAGCTCTTCAAACTATTGAATCAATGTTATGTTTGCAATAGTTGTGAAGAGTAATACATTGTACACGAGTCATTACCATCTCCGCGATCATCCTCTTCAAAGTCATTGTCTACGTTTACATCTAAGACAGCTGCCATGGTAATCAGAAACAAAAAAATCTTAAATGAAACATATGTTTGGAAAATACTTCAGCAAAAACAAGTATTAAAATATATTATTCAATAAAAAAATAATTTTTTCAACAAATTTTTAAATCTTAAAAGCAAATAGTTATATTATTTGTGTAAATAAAGGAGTTTACTTGTTTAGTTAATACTCTTCAATGTCATAGATACATATATACAAATAAATTTGAATCGCTTTAGGTTGCCAGCTGTAAATTGTGCTGACTTTCACATTAATCTTTAATATACTGCAATATTCTGTGCTTAAAATTTGTGTCACACTGAAGAAATAGTTGTTTTTACCTATTTTTTTCAAACCTTTCTAATATTACTAAATTTTAGAAGTTTTGTCGCTAGATAACGTGGCAGTGGCTGGCTATTCACTGGCTAAGCTAGTACAATTTCGAAATCGCGGCTTTGACACCGTCTTGCCCTGAAATGCTGATTCCCTCATAAATAAGTAGAAAATAGAGCTTCCACAATAAAGAAGTCACTTAGTTGAGCTATCGTTGATCATGAAATATTTTCCACTGGCTTTCGCAGTTCAACGTTTCTTGATTTTTCAACGAAAGTGATTTTCGTCTACTCTGGCCGTACCAGAGAATATTGTATCCCATTTTCTGATTGAGTGCATCTTTTTCCTCTGATGTGGTTAGAGTTTTCGAATATTTAGGATATAAACCTTGCTATCATTAAAGGACAACAAAGCCTTTTACAATACTAAATACTAGTGTCCTATTTAAGAGAATTCACAATGTAATTCCATGCTGAAAAATGTTGTGCATGTTTTTACAGTGTCATACAATCTATGTTCCCTAAGAAATTTGAGAAAAATTCCAATTTCTTGATGCAAATTTATTATGCAGAGCTCGTCGTTCTGGCTAACGCCTTGCTCATACGTGATTCAACTGTCAAACTAAGAAAATCGCCACCAGTGTTCCGATGACTCGTTTTTAACATTATCGTGGAATGAAGTATATTCTAGATAACTTGTCTTTAGCTAGAATAGACAAATCATTATCGACGATATCAAATTGTCTCAAACTAAACATTTACAATGAATAAAGGCGACATGAATCTAAAACACAACATTAATTGCAAAAAACACGAACAGGCACGCGACATGAATGAATGATAGGGCTTAACAGTGCATGAATATTTTCTAGTAAATCGCTTTCTTAGCGGACTTGTTTTTCGAAAAATTCGGTAGAATTGAGATGTAAAAAAAGTGAAGGTACAAACGAAAGTAAAAGATGTAGAGACTGCATGGGTTTTCCAGCCTCGAGTAAGTTCCGTGTTACCAGTGAACACCGTGAATGTTGTGGAGGCAGGCATGGTGAAAGGCAGTCAGACGGCGGTGACACCAAGACTCTGTCATAGAACAGCACCTGCAATACAAAGTATTCATCTTCCGATGCATCATGGACGCACGATTATTGACTTCTATTGTTATCAATCCTATTCCGCCTTCCCGATTCTCCATTCTAGAATTCTATTTTAGAGTATCTAGCATCGTTTTATAGACAATTTGTCCACTGACACAAAAGCCACATAAAACTAAAACATGCAAACGATCTATTTTTTCTTTCACTGTCAAGAAAACTCTTAACCTTGACAACATTTTTAATCAAGCTAAATTCATTTTGTGTCAGTGATTTGCTTATATTCACCACAGTCTAAGTACTCATTTTATTATCATGGATATTTCAAACATATTGAAAGGCCGCAAGCTCATAAAATTATTTATTCCTTGCGCACGCTGTCCATTTGAGGATAGACGACACTTATTATTGCTGTATTAATTCTGTCGTCTGTCCTCAAAGAGACAGCGTGTTCAGGGAACAAATAATTTTATGAGTTTCAGGTTTTTCAATGTATTCTGGAGGTGGTCCTACACCAAGGGTTCACATATTTCAAACGTCAAGACGTTTGTTTCCAGCTTGGAAGATGTAGTACAACATTGATGATGATGTGAGTGATAAAGTGAAAAAATGATTTTGTGAGATGAGGGAGGTGTCAGATGAGATGTGCAAGTATGTGACTGATAAGACGGATCGGAAGAATATCGGAATTTACATATTATATAGTGCTCAATTATCATATCCGATGAGTAATATGCATTGCTTTGAATTCACTGTTGCATTGTCACCCGCAGCTGATTTGTCCAGCAGATGATCAGTGATCACAGCTTGTCGGTACACACTGATTATGCGAGTAGCGACAGCAAAGATTGTACGAAGCATATTATCGTTTTGACTTGATTTTGTTAACTTCCACGGTCTCACTAGGTCAACGTCACGTCATCACAGTTCATTCTTAACTTTCGATTCTGGCAGTGGAACGCTCTACATAACAACGCGCATTTGATTATCGTCCTATTGTCTCTCCAAAAAGTCATCAACCGCGGACTTTTGTCGAACGATAGCTCGAATTCAATTGGCTGGTGTAACTCAGCTGAGAGTGAAACGGAGTCACTTCCAGTGAATTTCATCTTCAATTGACTGTATGTGGTCAAATTGCTTATTAGGGGGATACGGTTAATTTATACAATTCAGGACATCATCTGTGTTTCATTATAAAAGTTGCCAGTAGCTAGAGTACAAACGATAAATGATACAATATTTTTGAAGAAAATTAGATGAGTATTCAGTACATCATCATGACTGCGTATCACTACCGACCTCCCCGATGGTCAGTGCGGGATGCACGACAGTCTGTGGTCACATTTCATGGACCTCTGACAAGAATTATCTGATGAATTATTCTCGGCATGTACAAGAGGATGTGACCGTTGAATTAATTTCTCTCACAGATGCTCACTTTTTGGCATTTGTTGCCTTTGAATACATGAAAAATTCCCATTTTATCGTCATTTTATGCGCACTCCTGTTTGTGTTGCAATGTTTTGAGAGAGAGAGACAAAACTCAGGGAAGGTTTCAAGCATGATATTCGATTACGGGACTGAACAAAATTCAGGAAATTTCCCACTGGATTACAACTTCAGATTGCGAAGTAATATAAATTTCGCAAATTCTGGGTTGTAAAAATGATTGACTGCATTGTGCAGAAATGTTGACAATTTCCAGCAATTCAATTTTAAATATTATACATTCTGCTAATAAAAAAGATGAATATTCAGTAATATTCATCAAGTAGCTATACTAATAATTCAAAGATCTGAAATGTTTATTTACTACACCTACAATTTGTGTTCATACAAACACTTGTTTATTATATAGGCCTACTGTTTTCACCATTATACTCCTATATAGACTTCATATACTATACTACTACTTCATAGACTATATAGAGATTCATGTCTTGGATTTTTTTCAATTGTGTATTATTGTATATTTTTATTAATTGTGTTGACTGAGATGATGTGGGGCTGTAGTAGCAAAATTGTGTGCATAACATTAGTTAAAGTGTAGAAAGTTTGACATGTTCATATGATCATTTGTCATGAATGTTTTTAGGGTATCAATCAGGGTTGGTCGGCAAAAAAACCCACCCGGGGTTTTATCGGGTTATATCCGGGCGGGTTTTTTCGGGTTTTTTATACCGGGTTTAATCGGGTTTTTCGGGTTTAATCTAGTTATTTCGATTTTCTTGAAATTAAGAGGTAATCTCTTATTTCATAATTATCATTTTATTGAAAAATCAAACTACATTGCACACATCAGTGTAATGTAAACCATGATTAAAATACAATATCATGAGAAAATAGCGGTGAGTACTTAGTATAGGCTACTGTATTTTAGCCGTACCAAATATTCAGATAATTACAGGCTATCTAAATAAGGAATCATATAAAGTTATTCTCTCACCTACATTTACGAATAGTATACTTTACACAAGATTGGCTGTTATCTAAAATTTATAAGTTTTTTCTACTATTGTATTATCAGAGAGAAAACACATGTGTACAGTAGAGGCTATAAATTGAACTTTATGTTAAAATATATGGTCAAAACGGGGAAGATCTAATGAGTCATTTAAACATCGATCACCAAATATCTGTTTGTTATACCGGTATTCAAAAAGTAAGAAAATATAGGCCTAGACAAAAATATAGGCCCAACTGTTAGCAGTATTACTGATACTAAAGCTAAATAATACGCAGATCGTTTCGTCGAACTTTCATATCATAATTTCGATTCATTTTATTTATTTATTTTTTTTGATTACCTGAGGATGGTCGTTTGGTGTGGTCGAAAGATCTGGTCCTAATATGTGAAATGGAGGACGCACGCTCTTTCTTATGGTCCGAAGTGTCCGTCGCAGACTTGCAGCCTGCTGCGGTATCAGTAATGACGCGCGCGCACCACGCACGCGCCACCCCGAACTCCCCATCATTTCCGAGTGTCTTTTGTATGCGATAATAACATTAATGATCAGACTTGTGGGCAGTGGCTTTAAATCATTGTTTGCCAATATCGATCTTATCTTACGCACTTTACCACTTTACGCTCTTTTCACCAGCCACCCAAAGACATGCGACCAGCAGCGTCAACCAAAATGCGTGCGCTCTCCCGAATTCCCCATCATCTCACGAATGCATCACTACAGTCCGCTGTTGACAAATCCAGGCTGGCTGATGTCCGGCGAGTCAGGGATGGACAATGGGCATCATATCAGCATAGGCGCTAAGTTTCTTGCGCAATGAAAACATCGGACGTTGACATATTATTCGGTTTTCCTTTTCCTTTTCAATATTTAGTGTTGTAGTAAGAAACATGTAGATTACGGAATTGTATACATTCCATACGATGATTTTTGAGAAGAGGCAGAGTCAATAAATCAGAAAAATGAATTGGCATTACTGTATTTTAATTAGAAGCATCGAAAAATGACATAATATGGAAAAATCCATTTCACCCGATTTTGCCCGATTTCACCCGCCCGATTTCGCCCGCCGGGCGGGTGAAATCGGGTTTTTTTCTGACCGGGTGGGTTTTGACCAACCCTGGTATCAATAAAACAATGAAACTACTATCAACCTCTGAGACGATTATTTTCAGTCATCAGGATTACCTTCACCCTGGATCCGATGGCGAAATTTACAAATGCCTCGGCTCGTGTTGGGCCGTTGGCAACTTCCCAGGGACACTTGTCTCCGAGCACCAAGGAGTATCATCGACTCTCCATCGTGGGCGGTCAAAGTGAGATCAAACAGCAACAGATTCGAAGACGAATGAAGAATAGAAGGGTGATGGATGTGGATAATATGGACCATCTACAGTCAGCGCGGTTTGCAGAACATGGAATAGGGAAATCCAGGAAACGTGAAGATGAGCAGAGACAGAAGAAAGAGGTGAGTTTGTTAGAAATGGAATCGACTCGAACTCCTGCCTGATAGGCGATAAAGACGAGACACTCAGGAGGATTAACTTCTCTAGAAAGGTTGCCGTTTAAATCAGGGTTGGCCGGTAAAAACCAATCTGGTTTTTAATACCTGGTGGAAACCGGTGAAAACCACCAGCTTTTGCCACCATTTTTCGGCTAAAACTAGCTAAAACTATTTTTCCAGTGCTACTGCTTCAGTTTTCTGGGTACATCTAAGGAATCGTCACTCCTCACTTTATTTATAAAAGTTCACTTTTCTTTTTCAGCATTTGATCAATATTAGGCCTGTGTTTTCACAATTCAAAACTTATCAATATCATATTTCAAATAAGCATATAATTGGAATTTACGGTAGCTACATTCAGAAATCATGCACCATAATTGAGATATGCACATCAATCCTAAAGAAATAGAAGGCATTAAATCAGTTTACAGGTAAAAATGCACCATCATGATTCAGTTGTCTTTTATGATTGGGATTAGCATATTTACATATAAACATATTACATAGATATCATGTCAGATTCACTAGATAATATAGATACATTGGATAACATGTTACATATTTAAATCAAAGCTATCAGAGGCTTGAGCTAGATATTGAAAATTTTCAGACCTTCAACTACACTGGGAATTTACTCTATGGGTAGAGATGGCCAACATTTGTAGACTATGCTCCTTAATTCTAGCATTCATGTGTCGGAAGGTTCTACCAATGCAGTTAGTGCGAGAATCAACCTCAAACAACGCAAAACAATAAACTACACATGACTTAAGGGTGTACTCCGGTCAACTTTTTAAATTGGTCCGTATCGATACTAGAGCAAAAGTTAAGTTGATTTAGCGCCATCGATTTGCAACTCGAGGCGCAGTTCTCTCGCAACAATTCTCGGTGATGACGTCAGCTGTGATACGGTGACAATAAGGGACGGCAGCCACTGAGGTCTCATCCGCCTCAGTTAAGTCGCGATGTTTCTGAACATTTTTCCGATAGCGGCAAGACATCAAACACAGGAAGCACGATCTGTTCTAAAGGGTTAAAAGCAACCACAGGTAATCTTAAAAGATGGAGCTTTTACGATGTTTTACCAGGATTGGAAAGGGCTGACTGTAAAGCCTCGACTGAAAAGTCGGGCATTGGAAAAATTGCATGCCATGGCATGAATGATTGAACATCAACGTTTTTTGTGCACGTAATCGTAGGTATTAGCATGAAAGCTGATACCGTAATTTGTTAAAAATTGTTGCATTTCAAACAGCCTTAAATACGTTAAAGAATGGTGTTCTAGCGATACCAACATGGAAGCTTTTATAAATATTCTACAAAAAGGACTTTACGATGATGGCTTCAAAAACTATCCTTGTACAAATATTTCTCCGAACAGCTTTAACAATTTTTTACTCGCAATGATAATGACCCCTGCCTCAAAGTTAATTATATCAATGATAGCTGTATGCGCAAATAAAAAAGAACTTGCAAAAAGTACTGTGTCCGTCTTAACATATCATCAGACCCTTTTAGCAACTGTGTGATATTTTTTTGTAGAAACCGAACTAGTTGTCCTTGCGATTGTGACATTTGTCATACCATTGCAAATGACTTATCAAGAAAACAGGACAGAGAGCATATCATCCCACACTCTAGACAGTTTCCTAATTTGCAAAACGAATACCTTTGATGATCTGGCGTGTCATGAGCTGAAGCCAAAAAAACCTTGCTGAAGCAAGCTAGAAGTGCAACGTGGGAGTATAATAAAGAACATAAAAAATGACTTATTCATCATGCGTGTTCGATGATTATAAGATCATTTGGATAGCGAAGCTCTATTTTACTTTTCGTGGTCATAACACGACGGTTTTTTTAAATTAAAGATTTGGATGACGCGGTGATCAGTGGTGCGTCGGTAAGTAGTGAAATAGGACTGTGTAATTATATTCTTATATGATATATATATTATAAGAACTTTTCTTCTCATTTTTAGAGCTCTTTTTAAAGCGTCTATGTTAGAAAGAAATCATATGACTTTGCATAGAAGCTTTTAAAGGTGAAAAGAGTTTTTTCCGGAAAATAGGTACTCTATAAAGCCAGAAGGGCAAGAAAATGTAGAAATCCGAGGCCGCGATGAGGAAAAGGATTTCGACGAGTTTATTGACCGCTGGATTCATAGAATAGCTTAACTTCTACATCTATGGCAAATGTTCAACATCTACTGTGACGTGTACGTATATTTTTGTGAAAATTTATCTCAAAAATAGAAGGTGGCCGATTTATCGCACGTTGTGGGATAGAACTTTATGATGTCTGGTGGGGGGGGGAAGGGTCCTTTGCGTTGTCTGAGAAAGGATCCGAACATCCGCCGAAGATTTGTTGGTAGGTTGACCCAAGCAGACAAATTAAAGGACCAGCTGGACGGATTGGATGGTATCTGTCTTTATCAGAAAACAACTTTAGTATGAATGCGCGAGGTACCATTCAGCGACATGCACCTAACAATTGTCACCGTTGACAGCATTCGACAGAGAATGAAATCACAGTGAAAAGAATGAATAGGACTACATCATATCGTCTCGGACATTAATGATGATTTTTTTTCGAAGAAGACAGTTCTACAGATCCGATAAAGATAGTTGTTATCCAGTCCAACAAGCTGGTCTTCTACGGTGTCTGTTAGCTGTCCGACAGACGTTTGTTTCCGTATTGACTAATGACACTGGCTTTATCAGAAATCAAAAGAATTGTCTTCAGCCCGATGCGCACGCAATTAGTACATTACGGGAAATTTCAGTGGGTATTCATTAAATGTTACTTTTAACAGGCTACTGACATGTCGTTTAAGTTGTTACACATATAATAGTTGATGTATGCTGCTTTTTGTATATAGGATGTAAATGTTGAGTTGTATTTGTATTTGTATATTATGAGTTGCATCCTCAGTTGAAAGATGGGAACAGACTACCATTTCATCCAATATCAGGAACTATCAGCAGGCCAAGTTTACATCTTCAAAATGAACGAAATACATCTACGTGACTATAAATAATGATTTCTTATAAAGCCAGTGTCATTTGCTGATGCGCCTTCAGAAATGGTCTCGTCTCTTCTTCAAATTCTCAATTCCTGTGTGAAGCATCTACATTCTACTCAACAACATGCATAGGCAACCTGTTCAGCAGAGTTAAACCCTTTGTAAATTGAAGCACATGATCTAATAGGAAAACAGGGTCTTATTTCCTACCAATCCTTTCGTTTTGGCGGAAAGTGTTTGTTCACTAAGATTGCTATGCCACAGGATTTGACATGAAAGCGTCGCAAAAATTAAAAAATGAAATTATTATTTAATCTCTACCGACTTCAGTTACCATTACGATGACAGAGATTGACCAATCTTCATCGGTAGCCATATTGCAAGAAGAAGTAAAAAAGTGAGAGGACATACAATTTCAAAAAACAGTTTAACTACAAACAGTTTAAAAATATCTACACTTTACATGCATGTAATCTAAACATGCCGAGACTCGAAAGGAAAAAATACTGATTCTCTACAGTAGGGTATGCTGCACTGATGACAGCAAATAAGCCAGAAACTTCGTAGTTCCCATAGTGATTTAAGTCAGATCTTATTCTCACATCTTTTTTACATGCATAGTCTACCAAGTCTAAGATATTCTGTATCATGAAAATCAAAATCACAAAGGTCATCGGATGTTGGAGATTTAGGTTAATAGATCGCTGACTTTTGGAATGCATGCTGCATACTAAGGTCATGAGGCCAGTCAATCATTAATTGGAATATGAATATTAGTTTTTCCACTTTTCCTTGGTGATCATTTCCTTTATCGCAATAATGTCACCCTTAAATCTTTTTCCTGGTGTTGGTGTTCTATATAATGATGAGAATCTTTTTCTACATACAAAAAGTGCTATTGCGAAAACTGTGACCATAAGTTGTACTTCTGTAATTTGCTTCAAGTAAAGTAAAAATCGCAAGTTACACAAATGAAAATTACACAGAGAAAAAGAACAAGAAGAAATAGTTAGTTATTTCGAGAGGGAGCGTACATTCGGTTATATAGCGATCAGCAGTATGGTACAAAGGTAGAAGGCCTACTTCTACGATAAAATATTGATGTCGGTTGACGTCGCCTATGTGAGAACCTCAGAACAGAGAGCATGAGATCGTGCAGGATATTGTCCTCATTCATCGTTTTTGAGAATAGCTTTAAACTTTGGTGTTGATTTCGAATACGTAAAAGGGTGAATTCTCCACATTTACAGCCACGTCCACCAAGCCGCAGCCAAGTTATACTTGATGATGTGCATGTTGTTTTACCAGTTTTTATGTTGTAAGAGGGACTAGTGATAGGAGATGATTGGATTTTGTTGAAAGCATCGTACAGGCTTCCAGTGCGAAGTATTGCAAAATGATTAATAGGAGTTTGGGAAGAGTCAATATTTATTGATGCTACTTTCATTCTTGTTATTGATCAAGTAGAATTAATTTCTATCACAACATGATGATAGAATCTTCAGGGCATTATCTTCAGGTTTAAAACAAAATCTTAGACAGGATGCTAGGAGGATATCAAAATTAAATTCATGTGCCATTACAGGCGGATCGACATGACTAATGCTTTTACAAATAAGACCAACCTGTTAATCTCCTATGCTGCCCTCTCCGTTGTGTTTATCACTTTATGGCACTATTATATTATATTATTCAACATTATAGTTCCGGATTTTGTATGGTCGATATCTTGATTTTTACTGTTCTCTTTCAAATTCTCATGCTCTGACAATGCGGCAGTGATTGAAAACTTGCAATCAATGCGACGCAAAAGTTTCTTATCAATATACTCTAATCAAAAAAACTATTAAACTAAATCTCTAACAAAAAAACTAAATACTCTTATCAAAGAACTATTCCGATAGAATGAAGACCGACTTTCTTCAACTAACTTCCATCGTGGGGCAACAGTATACTCCCACTTCAGTAAAAAGAGGGGGCACCCGGATTTGAACCGGGGACCTCTCGATCTGCAGTCGAATGCTCTACCACTGAGCTATACCCCCAGATGGTAGAAGGATTGAAAGCAGTACATGCTAGCGCGATCAGCGCATGTGATTATGATAAGATATGCAGGTCAAGCAGGGGTATTGTATTAATTACAGATGGAAGTCTAATGCACGTCCAGATGTTAGTGTAACAGGGTAGAGCTGCTTAAAATATATTCATGTTGCTATACAACCACTGTCTGATTGTTTTCTCGCAGCTCTTTCGCTAAAAGGTCGGACTAAAGATGACAAAGCCTTTTATTAAGAAAAGTTTCATCCCCTTTTTAATTTAAGTCTAGCGTTTGATGATATTAGCCACTAAGAAGAGGAGTTCGTTTTGTTTCGCGTTTCAGAATTATTTCACTTATTCTTAATACATCATCTGATAGTTCATTTTGATAACGTTTTCATAAACTTCTGATTTTCATCGTTAGAAAACCGGAAAACGGGAGCCCCTAAATGGAGATACAGATGAGTATTGGCCTATATTTTTTCTTTAAGAATTACTTGATGCGGTTACAACTGATTCACAATTTTACAAAATAGCTGACAAGACTCACTTACAAAGATCATGTGATGGTGATAGTGCTGCCTCTAAGCACCAAAGAATAATTGCTGAAGTATTCGTTCACTTCAGACTAGGTGAAACATGTGCAAATCATTATTAAAAACATGTTGCAACGTGCTCAGTCTATGAGAGCAAGTTTGTTTGGTCAATGATTTCTGTATAGGAATAATGCTCTTCTGCTCAAATAGAGAGCTGCGGTCAATAGAAATCTAAGGGCATTGATGGTTTTGTTTTAAACATGATGTAGAATCCTTATCTAATGAGTGTTGTAGAAGAGAACCTTAGATGACGACTCAGCCATACATCAAGGAAGTGAATTGCAGGATCTTTCTATGATCTACTTATACATCAACAGCAAAATTTTGAAATTAATGTTATGACATCGCAAAGGTCTTCAAATTACGTCAATTCATCAATTCAGTTTAGAAAACGTAATATTTAGTTGCAATTCCTCGTATGTGTTGCGTTTCTGAATGACCACATGATTTTGCAATGTCAAAAATTACGTCAATTTGAATCCTTGAGCCACCAGTTCACAAAAATTGAGAACTGCAGCACGGTAGGGAGTGCTGCAATGACAGATTGATCTAAACAAGTGCGCGTCAGCTCACCGACTGCATTATGTACGACACTAGATACCTGCTTCCAACCATAGTCAACAGCATCAAAGTTGCCATGTGATTTCTATGTTTTCCGATTTTCAATGCGGCGGGCATTTACAGGGCAGAAGGTCGTTAACAGTGGATTAACAGTAATCACCATAATTGGAATGAAGAACAAATACTCAACATGCCAACTCTTCTCGCAACATAGCCGAACCAACGCGACCAGCGAAAAATGGATTAACTTTTAAAGTGTCAAGACCATAGAGTAAATAGATTAGGTAGAGTGGTAACTCCGCATTTATTGAATCCCCAATGCGTATGCACTTTAAGATTTATTAAATGAACTCGTGGGTGATACAGTTGGTAATTATTGCCAAATGTTAGATACGCGAATTTTTCCAGTTTTGAAGAAATTACCACGGAATAGAGTGATCATGTTTGTAATGCAGAAGGAATAATGGTATTTCACAGATTCTCAGTGTCATGACAGCCTTGGAGATTTAATGTTTGTCAAATTAGCAATTCGACGAGTTCCTTTACTTTCATGCTCAACTTCAAGAGCATTTTCTCAAGCGTGATCATATCACAGGCAACCTGCCACTTGCAGAGTAAAATCACATAATCAAAGACAATGATTTCATTTAATTTTGAAAGATGTAAATTGGTCCACATCATTATTCAGATTCAAGAAATGAAACATGAATTTAGTGAATCATAAAATCATGCCGGTGAAAATTGAATTAAAAACTTGAAATTTCAGCCAAGAAAACACGAATAAGATCGCGACTTTTTCATGAAGACTTCCATAACAATGCCGTTCATTAGATTTCCTTGATAATCAGCTTAATTTCCGCTTATGTAGGATGCCTATTAGCAAGTATTCATTCCTTTTGATATCCAACTTGTTGCATACTACTTAGGAGTCATCTCGGTAGTATATAACTTGGCGAAATTTTGACATTTTTAAAACTGCTCAAATAATTTAACGGAATCTCCGCACAAAACTGAATCTTTTCATATAAAAATTTTCACTGTATACAGATACTTTTTTGAGTCGACACTCTGCCTATGTATCCCTACTCTATGGTCAAGACGAAATCAACATATCAGAAATGAATCACTCTATCGTCATGCTACTCCCTTGGCACAGCCTACATTGCAGCTATATATAAAAGGTATCTACGTAGTTCAGATGTTAAATAATAAAAGCGGGAGTGATCACTACCGCTCCTATGCAAGTCATGGATACTAATAGCCACATGAATTTAATTGGCAATATACACGTATTCTATTAGTTTGAATCATGTAATGCCCATCTACATCGCTAGATCAAACTAGGTTTGTAGTGCATGTACAACCCGCTCATCTCGGATACAGACAAACATATGCACTATACAGTAGACCCCAATTATGAACTGATTCGAAGAGTAATGTCTTTCTTTCGTTGTTACAGGAGGATGATTATCTGATGAATTTCATTCGATCCAAATTCACATGTAAAGAATGCATGTACTTCAAGCCGAAAGAAAGTCTCCGTCGCAGTACAAGATTGTCTACTGAGAAGCCACAGTAAGTCGTCTTTGATAGGCCTATTTCATTGAAAGAAATGTCATCTTTTTAGAACTATCTGTTGAATCACGTGATGACATGTTCAAATCAAATCATGATCTGGCTTCTTTATCACTTCGTTCGAGACGTTTCATCGAGACGTTCGAGACACTTCCTCCGATCACCAGACGGAAAAGAGTTCAGAATTTCTTTTCTCAGCCGCGATCACCGCACTCGCCTGACCAGGGAATCGATCTGAAGTCCGCGGTGGAGACGAGTTTGCACCTTCTTCACTCAGCCACACCGACGGTACGGAAGAAGTGGAAGTGAAGGCAGAGCTAATCTCTTCTTAGTCACGATCAGCAGCTTATTGTTCTGTTAAAATTGAAACGTCGCCCATGGGGCTACATTTGAATGAAATCCGTTTCTTGTAGATGTGAGTGCGGGGATTTCGAAGAGTTCCATTATCAACCTCCACAACAGGCTACCAACACACGTGTTCCAGGTGAGCTTTGGTTCATGTATGACGACATTTGATTTCATCATCATCATCGTTATGATGTGTAGACTGGTTCACTTGCTTTTCTGGGGCTAAAGGTACCTACCTTTGTAACTTTAGTCCCTGTTTTGCTTCTTTAAATATCTATTTTTTAATTGATTATCTTCTTACGAAGACCGAAGAACGCTTCAAAATTTTTCGCAAAAAAATAACAAATAAAATAATAGAATAAAATATATGTCCTGGTATCTAAAGCAGATTTCCATATTTAGGTGAGTTACTCACTTGTTATTAGCTCATGTCTCTTAAGTCTGATAGAAGACTGGTTTGTATGCTCTCAATTTTGTTCATAGATTTATTACAGTCTCATTGTGCTCGAATAATTAAGTACGCAGATGACATGAAGGTTATTGAACGAGTAGATAAGAATTCGGACACAGCTTCCATGTCGATGACGTTCTTCATCAATTACGATGTAAAAATATGCTCGTCAACTGCAGCAAATCCAAGCAAATGGTCATCGGCAGATCTCACAATGCCCGTATCATATTGCATCCTGACATTGCCTCTGTCGATTCAATTTCGATTCTTAGGGATATTTTGAACAGTAAATTGTCTTGGGATGCTCTTTTTGACAACATCTACCTTTCCGCAACCCGCTGGCTTTACGCTCTAAAGCGATTACGACATGTACTGACCAGAAAGCTACTGCTACAAGTTTTTGTCATGTACGTTCAGACAGTACTCTTGTACTCCTCCCCTCTTTTTTGTGACCTCTCTTAGCATGCCAAGAAAAATATCAATTGTACTCATAAGCGCGCTCATAGAATCTTTTGTAATATTGATTGAAAGTGTGATGTTATTCCTGCATTTGAAGATCAACGTATGAAACAATCACTGTCTTTCTTACTGAAATGTGAATATGATGACCATCCTTTGAATTACTGTGTACCCCGTCGGCTCTCTTATACTAATCATTTTTGCTTGCCCAAAACAGGAACAGCTAGAAGAGGAAATTCTTTTTTATCATGGGTGTGTGCACTGTATAACATATTTATGTTTTAACAAAACCGATTTTTATTCTGTATGCGATACACTTAGTTGGATGATGCTTTTGTCTGTTCACCAAAACAGTGTCCTAACTTTGTAGTGACTTATTTAGTCACCTCTAATTTTTCAATTTGTATCTTGAAAATTAAACCTTCCATTTTTTGCATCCGTGATCAGCTGTCCGTAGGCCTGCGAAATATATAGGATAAATAGTAAGAAAATTAACATCAAAGTTGTATCTTTTCTCTAAGTATTTTTAAAAATGATTCCCCTTTAAAAATAATAAATGAATAAAGCCAATTTCATTTTGATAAAATCAAAAACTGATATCCAGCACAATGCATTTCGTTCACTCTTTTTCAAGTGCAAACATTGAACTGAATATAAAATGCACAATTTGAAATCGTGTAGTAACTTCCGCAGTAATGAGAGAGAGAGAGAAAGCTTATTTTTGTTTTCATCAAAATAGAAATCATACAATGCAATTTTACAAGATACAAATTCAAAAATAAGAGGTGACTGAATAAGTCACAAAAATTCACAAAACAATCCATTGATACAATAATGGGTTGTTTGTAGACTTCATATTCAAAACAATGTCAGTCTCATCTAGATATCTCAGATCAGATAATCCCACGCATTACTCTGACTTATCTTCACTTTATTTCCACGTCTATGATGTCTGTTCCATATCGCCTCCTTTATAGCAACAATAAAATTAACAACACAAAAAATTATGCATTGTGTTTTTGATGGCTGCGAACAACACTGATGTCAAAATGAATCATTTACGAAAAGTCACTTAGTTAATAATATATCATACAAAAATATGACTTACATTTTGAACGTGAGATACAACATCTGATTCTGCCAATAGAAGAGATTTAATGTCATTTTTGAAATTTTTCTAGATGATTGTTGTTTAATCACAACATTAACACTGTGCCTGAGATCTTTCTTTCAAGTCACAAATATTCCCCAATCGATGAAACAAGAACATTCAACCCGACTGTGATGTCACCCAACACTCATGTCAGCATACGTTATTGATGAGAAACTTTATCACCTGAGAGAGCGTGGGGTCAGTGAATTCTACACTATGCCACTCTATTCTTATAATAGCCATTTGCTTGCGATAAATGAATGGCTTCAAATGCAATTTTATGACTGTTGTCTTTCACGTGCATTGCAGTGCGTGTTTATTTTGTAACGGAATGTTTTCTGCATTGTTGATATAGCAACTCTAGAGGTGTATCCTACATGCGTTGAAGCAGTTATAGTTGAGGCAATTTTAAAGGCTTTCTATTTTTCCCTCAAGTTTTCTATGGGGGAGGATTTCCTGTCAACTGATGGTATGGTGAAACGGTTCTCCATCTTTTGTTATGTCAAGATCATTCCGTTTTGTTTCAGTTCTATAAAGTTCTTCAAAGACTTGTGCATTCAGTGCCTCTTAATAAACTAGTCAGTGAGCACGCACCCTAACCGATACTGGTAGATGAAGGCATTTTCTACCTTCATGCTAACTTTCATTCAGATTGGAAAACCTTGACCATGTACATGAGCCTTGCAACGAATTCCTCAGGCAGGTTTCGAAGGTTGTAGTGGTGACCACTCAAAAGCCTTCATCTGCTGAGGAAAAGTCATGCACGCCAATATTATCCTTCGCAGATCGAGGCGAGTCAGGTTCAGTGCATTCGAATCTTTGAGTGAATTGAGCGTACCGACTTTTCTCAATAAATTGAGCTTTGAACTGTACATCTTAGCGCAAAATTGAAATGAACGGCCAAAGCCTCAAAATGAATGAGGAGCTGAGTGAGCTGAAAAAGTGGTCTCGTTCGAATGCGCTGGAAGGTCTTCCGCTCTTACGGACCATGCCTTCGAAAGCACGCCAACTGGTACATGTCCAAAACCAAGTTACGTTATCGATTGACCTGATTGACCATTTGATCGACCATTTTGTTGAATTGTCATCAATCATTTTTCGCACATCCAACTCTTGCTGGACAAACAGTTTCCATTGAGCGCTGTGGTGAACTACGTGCCAGTTACTGGGATCTCAATTAGGGTTCAAAAAGTATGGCGTGTTGTAAGGTGCGCTCTTGAGAATATGGTTTAAAATATTTCTGTTTAGACACAAGATATTGAAATAATCTTCAAAACCCGATCATCCAACCAACTTTTAAAAGCGCTTTAAAACTACTCTTGGTCCCTTTGACGATTGAGCAACACAATTGATTTAGGAAACCAAGAAACGGAAGCGATTTTCGTTTAATGAACACTTTTCTATCATTTCTCGAAGCGATGTTGGATTGAAAGCGAGTGGCAAGTAATTGTTCGTCAAATCAGACGAACTATAGTCCTCAATCTAAATGTTGTCAATATCGAAGTTTTCGCTTCAGCGAGATTCTTCGTCAAAAATCTAGTTGCTGGAAATGACAGGAAAAGTTGATTTTCATGGTTGTACCAGGACAATTCGCATTAAGATAACTATCCAACCTCGTGAATACCAGAGCCGTTTAATTGTTCAATCGATTCCCCGCGGTCGCTTGATAGCTGCTTCTATTCATAATGTAATTTGGCATTCTACTTGATTTTGCAGAAATATGGGAGCCATCTTCGAAGCCAAGGTCGTATTCTTGAAATGTCGGTTATCAGTACTTGAACGAAAATGCATTTTCTTGCTTTTTTTACCGAAAAAGAATTTGGCAGCGGTGGGATTCGAACCCACGCCCCGAAGGACTGGTGCCTTAAACCAGCGCCTTAGACCACTCGGCCACGCTACCAGTTATCTAACACGTGAATAGATACACAATGAAATCTGTTCTCCTGTTCATTATTCAGAGATTCGAAGCGCTATTGATGAAATTGATGATTACAGAGTTGTTGCGTCATTAGTCACGTGCTGAAATGAAAAATAGAAATGCCGTTAACAGTTCAACAATGCAATCTCATTGTCAACACCATTGTATACAATGGAGGAACTCTTCTTTGTTGGTGTAACCAAGGCATTCATGGAACCATTTACCCAGAAACATTTCACTCAAAATCCCCGAACCATTTCTTCAATCAACACGTTTCTAAAACAATCTTTTGCCTCTTTTGAATTTTTAATTCAACTAAATAAAATTTGATGAAAAGCTTTGAATTATTCAATTACAAGTAAAAAATAAAACGAATAATTGAAATGTATCACTTTAAAAAAACATAGTACTTTAAAAACTTTTCATTCTATGCAGAATAGCATTGTTTTGCAAGAGAATAGCAATACAATTCGTATTGAAGTATGTACATGCTTTCAATTTCAAATGACATTGCCAGCTATCACATCATTAGTGTTCAATTTTCTTATAAAAATTAGCTTAATGAAACGATGATCAAAGATCACGAGTGTAAAAAATGGTGCCGCTTTTCGATGTCGTATTTCTCTGTGTGCCTTCTGTCGTGTTATGATCAGAGCTTACACATCATCGCTTGATTCGTTCGTACATTTGTGCAAGGAATATTCATTAGCAAAATGTCAAAGGAAAATAGTTCCATCATGCAAGATGATTAGATATTCAAGGTACATGCATGTGATTCATGAATTTCCAAAATGTTTAATAAAAAATGGAATTTTACAGAATTTTCACCCCTGTCATAGAATCGAGAAAACTCAGTAAAGCGAGGCTGATTAAATGATTAGAAGCATGGAGAGATCGAAATATTCTGAGACTATTCTGACTTGTGACTAATGAAATATTTATTAAACAAATAAATTTTCATGGACTGACGCTCGATAAGTGAGAAATATGTTCACAACTCTTGAAGGAATCTAGATTGTCTTAGTCATGTAAAGCAGCATGAAGAAGCTGATTCTCAGGTTGTGCAGGATTTAATGTGATTCAGATGCAGGTAATTTATGTTCAATGCAAAATCTTCGTTTTGCAGTTCTTCAGATAACATTGCATTGACGGAGATGATGCCATTTCAGATCTCAGCATCAAATGGAACGCCGCATATCACATTCACGAGCTGAAACCAACCAATGCGTTCGGACAGATTGAGTTTGTGAATGAAGGCCTTGGTAGCCGTCAGCCAACAGAGGTGAGTGATTTTCTACCCATCAAGTTCCACAGCCGTTTGAAGATAAAATCCGATTTTATATGCACTATACCAACTCATTCACATTTTTGATAACTCTTTTAAGAATTATCATTTTTATATAGGCCTTGAGTATCGATATCATGCTTGATTGGTCCGTCGACAGAGTGCCACCCAAATATAATTCGTTTTTATCTCTCTTTCTATTGAAGACGCGTCATGTTGTTAAAAATAACATCTTCTCCAACTCTTGTAACAAGTAGCTAACTTTGATATTAATTCAACTCAATTCATCTGATTTTGACACAAATGAACGTGCATCATAAAGCATTTCGTATCTGACTTGAGGAATCTCAGTTAAGATGTTCGCAAAACTTATCAATTTCCTCAATTCAAGTGCAAGAAAACATCACATCGACTCTAAGTTAGACGATCATTACTCACAAAGGGATTAATTTTGTCAAGTCAAGAGTAGGCCTAATTAACGTAAATCAACAGTCATTGTAGTTATAAATATGACTACTGTCTGAATGAAATCAACGAATTTCATGACATTTATCAATTAACTGAAGTCAAAGCTATAATCGAATTTGCCTTGAAATATTTTGCCACTGAATTAAGAATTACTGCTCTCGGATTCGGAAAGGTTTATTGACTGTACACCGTGTACGTATTAATAACATATTTACAATGACAGCAACAGCATATGTCGATGATTAGCGCGGAAAATCATAGGCTCTATATCTTTATCAAAACTAGAATCCATGTGTTGACTTATTCACAGAGTTATACAGTCTGAAAGTTTGAGAATTTCATTGAACATTTTGATATTCTAGTTCAACATTCTTCCATCACTCTCTTTGTAAACGCAAACTTGCATAGAACATTCAATGTTGCATAATTCATGCTTCCTTATTTACTTCTCCTATTTTCACCTTCTCCACGTTGAACAGGGTCGGACGTTTGATGCTTTCGGATGGCTAGAAAGGGTAGGTCTTTACAAACAACTTGCGACCATGTTTCAAGAGACCACCTCAAGAAATTCCCCTCGTCATCATTTTTACTCCATATGAAACTCCTCTTTTTCAGTACATTCGTATTTCCGACACAAATCGCGTCGATGATGTCTTGGAATTAATGACGGAGTTCTGGGGTCTCCTGGAACCCCAGAAACCATCTCTTTGCATCTCCGTCATTGGCGGTGCCAAGAACTTTAAGTTGGAAGGTCGGAAGAAGGAAGTATTTCATCACGGTCTCATCAAAGCTGCTCACACCACCGGGGCTTGGCTCATCACCTCTGGCCTCAATCTGGGAATCATCCGAGTAGTCGGAGACGCGTTACAAGAAGGACAGAGCTTCCATTGGGGTAAAAAGAACATTTCTCAAAAACTCCGATGCATCGGTATTGCTCCATGGGGTTACGTTCTGCACAGAGAACGATTGGTAAGTCTGGAGTGCCAAGGCCTTCATCCAGCGAATTACAAGATCACCAATGTCATCAAAAGTGGCTCCCCAGTGTCTCTCAACCCGAATCACACTCACTACATCTTCGTGGATGAAGGATTGAGAAGGCGATATGGAGGATGCAAATCTGGAGAATTCAGAGCGGCCCTAGAGAGAAGAATTGCACAACCAGAAGAAAGTGAGTTCCCTTCCATTTAACAGAGTCAAGAAGCGAGACATAAAATGAATGCCGGATTGTTGAAATATTCCAATTTATCCTGACGAGTATTGAAGCATGATGATTGTATATATTACTCATTATTTCGACAATTGAAGACATTTACGTTATGATTCAGCATCTAAAAGTAAATTACCCTTGCAGCAGCTTCTTTGTAAGATCGCCATTCGTGTGAACGATCGAATGAAAAGGAAGACAACCACTAATTATTGTATTATTTTGTATTATTTTGAGGACACAAAATTTGGGAGTGTTTTCCCATATCCTCTCTGACTATTCTCACCAGTCAAATCCTAACAATATCAATCTACCAACTGTGCACGTCTGACTTGGTTTTCTGATTGGTCAGAATCCAAACTTCATCTTATAGTTCACTCGCCTTTGGCAATAAGATCTGATCGTCAGTGTTTCAAAGAGTCTTCTCCAAACCACACGGCAATTGACGTTTGTGGATGAAGGAGGTGCCAAAATTCAATTAGCGCTCATTTTGAAATGATGATCCTTCTTGATAAACCGGACGCGTGACGTTGTGTGTTGACTGATTATCACCAGAGTAATGAGAAAAACTTGATGATTGAATAATCATGTCACTCTTGACAATGTGAGCAAACAATCAGGTTGTTATGCGAACAGAATTGAAGAGCAGAACTTGTATTGTAGTCTTCGCGGTTTTATGTCCCTAAATACTCTATTATTGAGAAATTCAACTTCAGAGTCTGAATCGTTGAGCAAAAGACTCTTAACTTCGCCAAATTCCATTCCTATGACGTAACTGATAACACCATGAGTGAGGTTTCCATAACTGCTTTATCAAAGATGTCATTAATGCGATGACGCTTATGGCAGATGATCACGAAATCATCAAACTTTCAATGTGTTCCAATGATAGCATCCTGAGGTTAGGAGAAGTGTTCAATGTCAACTTCGTCAGATGAGATTAACATATTAGCATCATGTTGTCGTGAATTCATCAATCACTATTTAATGCAAATAGAGTAATTAAACATTGAGCTGCATCTTCAGCTCAACATGCCTGAATAGCTGCCATTTCATCCAATATCAAGAATCATCAGTAGGCCTAGTTCACTGCAAATCTAAAGTTTACATGCCTTCAACCTTGAATTGTGAGTTGTGTCGACGTTGAGAGATGTAAACTAGGCCTGCTGATGATTCCTGATATCGGATGAAATGGTAGCTATTCAGGTCTGTTCCCATTTTTCAGTTGACGATGAAAGTCAACATTTAATTATGTTTACACTGTGTTTGCAAAATGCAGAGTAAATTAATTATTTCGGACGAAATTATCTTTGACAACTTGTCAGTAGTGTGTTAATAGTATCCGAAATTTCACTTAATATGCTAATTACGCATCTCAAATCACAATTTTTTCACGAAAGAAACTCGTATATGTTTCCAGCAGTTGGTGAGTTGTGATGAATGATTTCATCCGTTCCGGCAGGGAAATATGATAATTCCATCTACTGAATGGCTGGATGAGTGATTGGGAATTTCGTGATATAAAATCGATTCGTTTGCCGGTGCCGACACTACTTACAAAACCCAAAGTCAATTTTCAGCTCTGTCCTTTTTATGAGTTTTTAATTAGCTTTTTATATCCTCTGTCCTGAAATAGGCTCTCATTGTTTTATGATCACTTTCCAATGAGCTTCTAATTGGTTTATTTATCGCATAAAATCATTTATTATTATTGTTCAATTGGATTATTTTCAATTGTGCTCATAATTTGTTTTAAATAGGTTTTCATTCTGTCTTTAATTGTTTTGCTTTTCAATTTGGTTTTGAATATATTTTTGAATGTTTTTAATTGAGATTTTTTAAATAGTTATAAATTACTATTTAATTGACTAATTGACTACTTTTGTAAGGGGGTTTCAATATATTCTTGAATGTGCCAACCCTGTGTACAAGTCTTAATCATCTTTACAAAATGTTTCCTTGATGGTCTAGCAAGGTTGGATAAAATAATGACATTTCACCTTGTCCGACAGGTGGAGGACTTGGCATCCCTGTTGTCCTGGTCATCGTGGAAGGAGGCTATGACGTGTTTATTGACGCTCGGAATTCTATCAATGAATCTGTACCGGTCGTGGTGTGTGACGGTACCGGCAGAGCCGCAGATATCCTCGCGTTTGCCGCCAAGAAAGCCAAGTTTGGAGTGACGGACAAAGAGTAAGTCATTTCATCACATATTTAGGCATCATTTAAAATCCGCTGCTGTCACTGATTGTGAACAAATGCGATGCCCACTACGGACCTGCATGCTCAAATTATGCAGAACCAAGCACACGTTCTACCCATAGCGGAACACCACACAATCAACACAACTACATAGCACCTGCACGACGAAATATGTCTCAGTCATTGCGGAACACCTTATCAACAGATTTCAATTAAGTTCTACAAGACATGGTTTGCCCTGTTGATACTCAGGTCATCCACCCTCCGCACACCTGCTTTACTACTGCTAATTCTCGCTGTGTACAGATGGTCCGATGGCCTTGTGGTTAGAGAGCATGCTTGCATGCCCTCTTGCTCCAACATCACCGGTTCGAATCGGCCCATGACTGTTGAGGTTTAGTGAACATAATCATTGATCTATGTATCATCTGTATTAATGAGCATTTTTTTCAGCGGTCGTCGGACTCTGCAAGCCAAACATGAAGTAGAAGTCAAAGATCGTCTGCAGGACAAGTTTGGGAAGGAGTTCAAGGCTGGGACGGATAAGGAGTTGGGGAAAGCGTACAACATGATCGCTGAGATAGTGGCTAATGAGCAGTTGATCACCGTCTTCGACATGAACCGCTCCAATGACCTTGATCTCAGCATTCTCTACGGCCTGCTCAAGGTGCAAGGTGGGAAAACAGAGGAGACGATGCTACAGCAACTGAAATTGGCATTGACATGGAATCGAGTGGACATTGCCACGGAAAGAATCTTTACTGAGGATTTTGCCTGGAGCGAGTCCAGCACAGGAGGTCTGGATGATGTGAGTGTCTTTGCATCAACCTTTTGTATTATTGCGCATGAAAGCGGAGATTTAATTTGGCGCTTCTTAATTTTCTTCAGTGTTGTTAATTCCCTGTAGTTGATAATTGCGGCAACGCTGAATTTCATCATATGCCGCTGTTACAGTCGATTACTCTCGAATACTTTGACGTGAATTCGTTCTACTTGCGTGTCCTGTCTGCAATTACATCGATAACCTGAAGCGGGGCTACTTCGCCCTTTTTACGTTCATTCTAAGTTTTTTTAACAATTTATTACATGATACTAAAGTTTACATCAGGAATATTACATTTGAATATTTAAATTGAATTACATTACATTGTTACATATTATATCAAGGATATAAAAACTTCCCCTCAAAATTTGCTTTTGATTCCACAATTTTAAAAATCTGCATGTGACCATGTTGACAGCCAGGAAAAAGCTGATGTTATCAAATCTTTTTTAAGATGCAGACATACAGAAAAATCTTCACGAAAGCGCTGCACTTCTCGCCTTCATCTCTAATTCACAAGTACTTCTCCGATCTACATGCATTTTTGTATGTGGGGAAATATATTCAACTTCATATACATATACCTGAAGTTCTGTGATGATTGATGCATTTTGACAGATTTGAAACAAATTTGAAAACGTGGGTGGTGAGGGAGAGAGATAACCCCGATGGGTTTTTCATCTGACTATTGAATAGAGCAACTCAGTAGAGTATAGTGGACGATAGGAAATAAGGGGTTGACGACCACTGTGCCGGAGCATGTCTCCGCTCTCAACTCTGTACACTCTTTGCGATGAGGCTCTGACAGTCTGCCTACTTGCCTTCCAGCTGATGCAGATGGCTCTGATTGATAGCAAGATTGAGTTTGTCAAACTCTTCCTTCACAACGGAGTAGTGATGAGAGAATTCCTCAACGTCAAGAGACTCCGTGCTCTTTACAATGCCAGTGGACAGGACAGCCATTTTCGTCACGTGATGCACAGAGTTGTTCCTCACTGCTCTCTCACCTCTCCTATTCATCTTGCACAAGTGCGATATCTTCTGAGGAAACTGGTGCAGAAATATCACAACGAAATCTATGACCGTGATACGCCGGTGAGTGACTCAGGTTCAATCCTGTTTGCGTTCCTGTGATGCAGGACAAACGATTGAACAAGAGATGACAGACCCTGATAATTCTGCTTTTAAATGAAGCTTCATGCTTTTAAATTTGGTGCAGTGATGTCTATTCTTTGTTAGTAAATTATGAACAATCAATAGATGTAGTGTGTCTCTATTTCGATTGCGAGTTAGCACGATCCCCCTCAAAATGATTTCAATGATTTTGACTTTTTCTCAAAATGACTTCTGTCTCAAAGTGATTCCAATTCAATGATTTCGCATTATAATAGCATTCAAGACTTTATTTAGAAATGCCGCAAATTAGAACCATTGCAATGCATCGAAATACTCATATTATCTTCATTTCAAACAAAATAGTGCCAAATATGTGCCTGCATCCGGAAAAAAGCATGTACATTAATTGTTCATCATCATGTTGAATGAATAAAATGAGATTTTGGAAATGGTCAGCGGAATAGGTAGCATTTCGCCCATTGTAGGAGAGCTCTGCATAAAAAGAAAAGTGCTAATCGTACCAAGTAATCTGCTGAATATAGTTAATTGCTATGTATGACATAGATTTCTTTCTCGAAAAATATGTCCTTGCACGAGAAATCCCTCGTGTTCCATAGCTTCTTATTGACGATTGTTGATACTGCCGGTTCATCGCATGGCAGCTTTCGTCAGCGACTCGCAGCGGTCGTAGAAAAAGGTTTTTAGTAATGCACTCTAATTCGAGAAGATCACCAATGACGTCATCAGAAACCTTTGCATCGCATTTACGCTTTGAAGATTTGGTATGGGTAACTTTTAGTGGACTGATTCAAGCGGTTAGAGTCAGACGTCCGATTATATGCAATAAAATGGAAACCGAATAACCTGCGGAGCATAGAGTAGGGATATATAGGTAGAGTGTCGACTCAAAAAAGTGTCTGTTACAGTGAAAATTTTTATATGAAAAGATTCAGTTTCTTGCGGAGATAACGCTCCCGCTGTCCAAAAAATTATTTGAGCAGTTTTGAAAAAAGTCAAAATTTTGCCAATTTATATACTACCGAGATGACTCTCCTAGATAAGTAGTATGCAATAAGTTGGATATCATAAGGAATGATTATTTGCTAATAAGCATCCTAACTAAGCGGAAATCAAGCTGATTATCAAGGGAATTTCATGAATTGTATCATAATGGAAGTCTTCATTAAAAAGTCACGATATTATTGGTGCTTTCTTGGCTGAAATTTCAAGTTTTCAATTTAATTTTCACCGGCATGATTTTATGATTCACTAAATTCATGTTTCATTTTAATGAATCTGAATAGTGATGTGGAACCATTTACATCTTTCAAAGTTAAATGAAATCATTGTCTTTGATTATGTGATTTTCTGCCAGTGGCAGGTTGCCTGTGTTTTGATCACTCTCAAGAAAATTCTCTTGAGGTTGAGCATGAAAGCAATAGGAACCCATCGAATTGCTAATTTAACAAACATAAAATCTCCAAGGCAGTCATGAGAATTTGTAAAATAACATCATTCCTTCTGCATTACAGTCATGATCATTCAATTCCGTTGTAATTTCTGCAAAACTGCAAGAATTTGCTTATCTCACATTTGGTGACAATGCCACCTCTATCTCCCTTGAGTTCATTTAATAAAATCGAAAGTGTATACACATTGGGGATGTAATAAATGCGGAGTTACTACTCTACCTAATATAACTACTCTATGCTCCGGAGTACACCTTTAAGTTAAATGCCATAATATTTCACATGGAATGTCTGCCGGTCATTTCTTATCATGAAGTATTGATGGACATATTCAGATTTAGTGAGCATCCTAATATTGGCAACCAAAACCTTTTGGCCAATTATAGCCACACTTAGCCACATGCTCGCATACATCATCGATCAGAAGTAAGATAATAGTGTATACACATCAAAGGAAATGACTTGAAGGCATTCCATGTCAAAACGTTGACTTTGGACTGAGTACTCTTCTCTTGTTCAGGGAAAGCATTGAAATTATCACTTGCCGAAAACTTTATTCTACTTCCCATTGATTTTGGGTTTGTTTTCATTGTCTGTGCGACAAAAGAGGAACCAGGATAGACCGTGGCAGACGTACAGATTTGCAGTAATTATAGGTTGCACATCATTCCCTGAAAGTCTAATTTTGGCATCGCTCCCTGCAGAGACTCGGGCAGATGAAACCCTCGGCATGATCTTTACAGATCCTTCGGCATCCCACGCCTTCTACCGGTTGATGCACTGTATTGGACTGCACACCGACCGCTAGAAGGTACGGGACACCGAAGTTACTGTTACTGTTTAATTAACGACAATATTTTCAACCTTCGACCGACAAAGTTTGTCTAGAGAGACTTGATCTGTTCTGATATTGAACATCTTTGGACGGCGTTCAACCATCGCAATACGGTAAGCGCGGACGGAATGAATGTGGAAACATTCTTTACACATGATGCTCGTCCACATAAAGTCTGTTTCATAAGATTCAGGATGTCTACTAGTATGTGATTTTGAACTCATGAATGAAATGTAGGTTGTAGGCAATGGCGCTTGAAAATGCTCATTTTCTGTATCATCCAACATCATGAAATGATAATACTGTAGTGAGCCATGCAGCAGTCTTTGGAGACTTGCGCATCCAGAGCTCGTTGTGCAGATGATTCAATGAAAAACTTGCAAACATTCTGCTTCTGACCAAATCTGTAAACGGTTCAAGAAGGTCACCGACATCTCATGCTCTGGGTAAAAGGCTCTTCTCAGAGTCTGTCACCTTCAATTTGATAATTGAGATAATGAAGAGTATCCCATGAGATGTCTTATTAAAGTCTTTCGGAAAAAATTATAATTTACCTTAAAATTGCAATTATATTTTAATCATCACATGCTTCTGTAAATATATCTTGATATGAATATCAGAGAATTCAAATGTTTCTTCAGCGTGGATTGGAAGCATTTTATTTGGAAATACAAAAACAGGTAAGAAATTTTTAAAGGTTTTGGCTCACAGCTTCACAAATAGCCGGGATCGCTTTCAGCAACTCACATACGTGCTTGGTGTCAGTCTTAAGGTTCTACGAGACCGCTTCTAACGTCTTCAAGAGTAGTAATAGGGCGATTATATCTCCCAAACTGATCTCTTTTGCTTCATCTTTTACACATGCACATCCGTGACTTCTTCTCTCGTTCTCTCTTTCTCTATTTTTTCTCGCTCTCTCTCTCTCTCTCCTTCTTTATCTCTCAAACATACACACACTCCGCACTCTCATCTCTATTTTATTCACTCAATCCCTCCCTTCTATCCCTCTCTCTCTCATGTGGAAATTTTGTACACAGCCTCAATCATTTTGATGCATTATGTTGCCTGCTGTCTGTTTTGTTTTGTAAAGCTGAAAAGGCATGGGGAGGCAGATTCATGATCATAATCCGACACTGAAAGATGCATATCATTCCGCCACTTCTTTTTTGTTAAAGTACAAAATTGTAAAAATCAGATGTTGATATTCTCTAAATTCAATTGATGTTGACTGTTCAACGCAGGTTGATCTTGCGTCAAAGACTTCTTTAACCTGAGATGAATGTTATTGTCATCAAAATCTATTATCTTTCTGTTGAAAGTATATTCTTCCTCTTCACATGCTGAGTCTGCCATACAGGCGAAAATGTGCCAAGTTTTGTCATCTGTAAATATTTATTTTGCAGTCTGGTTTATTTTGAACTTTATAGTTGCTCTGAAATATCCTGCTTTAGAAGAACAATGAATTATTGAAGGATATCGTAGTCCTTGTAACTAAAGTTCATGACCGGTTCCACCTTGTTGAAGACCTCACAATCTTTGCTTTCATCAGACAAAGAATCATAATCAAAACTGATTCAACTGATTTTGTTGTAAAGTTATCGCTGAAATAAAAGTATCGGTGCGCAGTTTGCAGCCATTCACATGCTGACTTTAGTCGTTGAGATCCGTGCTGATCGGACTAAACGCAGCGCTTATGGAAGACAAGGAATTTCTTGCTTAAATTGTTCAAGTCTGTGGATTTATTTTTGTTCTGTGCCCAGACGAACTGACAATGAATCTGAAGCTTCTAAAACATGTTGACCGCCGGTGACTCAAAATTATCAGATTAAGAGCCCGCGACCCGGACCCGGACTTGACAAAATGCGACCGGGGTTTGATCTGTCATATAATCGATTTCTGTATCATACACGTTCGCCTATGATCTAAGATCAATTGAACCAATCATGGATTCTCCATGACTTAAGATTTGGCATGCATACTGATTCCTTGCATGATGCGTGTTATTAATTAATTCATCTGAAGTCCAGATCTAGTGACGTTTGAAAGTTATAAAAAATACATCGATTTTTGATGCTATTATAATTGTTGAAGCAAAATGCAATCTTAGCTGATAAGGTCGATGTTACAGATGTGCGTGTATAATATCCTTCTATATGTATGTGATATTGATTGATCACTTGCACGAAAATCATTGATTCTAAATAAAGATCAGAAACTTTTTCGAAATTTGAATACTTGACTTTTAATTGTTAGGAAAATTTTTGAATCTTTCTAAATTCATGCATCCGGTAAATGCAGGCCTAAACACAGAATTAGATTCATCTGCGCGCGCTTCGGTTTCCTAGAAAGGAACAATTGTATGTAGCCTTAATATCGAAATGGCACATCACAGAATTAGACAACTTGCTCCTTCTCGAATGGATAATTCGTGTATCGCTTGCTATTGGAAATGGAAAACAATAAGCTGTCAGCAGAGGACACCAGAGCCAGTGAGAGATGCGTGCGAGCTGTCGCACACACCAAAACACACATCGCTTTCTTAGCTAACATTCGATTCAGTGTATGCACCATACAGTGAGAAATGCCGAGGAGAGGATGTGAAAACATCAAGTGAACTAATTTTCGTACACCTGCTCCTTTTTTTAATAATGATCGGAAGGGTCAACATTATGGAGAAAACTTGTGCGCAATGATCTGAATTCTTCGAATCTGAAGGAATTTTGGCAATCGAAGCACTTTGCTGGAACTCACATTAATCCGCAAGCGACGCACGACTTTTTTTCCTATCTCTGTAAGGTATAAGGAATTCCTTTTTGCCCAGTTAATAGGTTCCTCGATGCGCCGGCGATTTCGTATTAATCACACTTCTAGCAAACCGAAGCAGATAAACAAAATATTTGATTCTGTTGGCCTAAACCATGTTCTTAATAGATAGCAAATAACCGACATTTTTCAAACACAAGAGATGTCAAAGTCAAGGCACTTCATTTTAGTCAATCCTTTCTATACCCTTTGACTTGACTTCATTTATCTTTCAGTAATTTGAAATAAATATTTTTTTAAATATTTCAAAATTTATCAGCCAAGCTGTAGAATGGAATTTTGTTAAAATCAATTCCTTACACGTACTTTGAATGCGATATTTCTTTTTGATAAAAATGTATTAAAATAAAATGCATTACGTGGTTGATAATGCCTTGAAATCGATAACACTATTAAAATATATACATGAAATCCTCAAAGTGATTACTGCATTGTCAATCGGCAAAGTCGCAAATCACACCTGTTTTGAAAGCAAAATACATTTGTTGCAAAATACATGCTGCAAAGAGCATGCGTTAATGTTGAGGGATTGAGTATAAGTCAAGAATGCAGAAGTGAATATTGAATTCAAGAAAAATACATGTACAGTGTATAAAACGGAAACCGGCTCGATTTTCCTAAAATGTCGGACGGGAAGGTTTTAAAGAAGCGGCGGTTTTGTTTCGGGGTTCGGCGTGCCTCAGAGCACTAGACTGAATGAATAGAGATAGAATGGAGGAAAAATGCTCTTTTATTCAAATATCATACATAGAAATATTCAAAGCCTTCTTTGTTTTTGAGAGGAAGAAAGTTGTTTTACTGAAACTTACATAATTTTGCAGCATGTGCTAATTTCTATCTAGGCATGATGTGTGCTACGCTCTATTTTCACTTAAAACAGTCTTTGGAGATTTTGATATAATTTATTATATCATAATATAATATAATATAATATAATTATGTATATTACATCAAAATGACTGGACGCGGCAAAGGCAAAGGCGCTAAAGCATCAGACAAGGCAAAGACCCGTTCTTCACGGGCCGGTCTGCAATTCCCTGTCGGTCGTGTGCACCGTTTCTTGAAGAAGGGAAACTATGGTGAGCGTATTGGTGCCGGTGCACCAGTCTACCTCGCTGCTGTCATGGAATATCTTGCAGCTGAGGTCCTCGAGTTGGCAGGTAACGCTGCTCGTGACAACCACCGATCTCGTATCATCCCACGTCACCTTCAGCTTGCTGTCCGCAATGACGAGGAATTGATTAGACTACTGAGCGGAGTCACCATCGCTCAGGGAGGTGTCCTTCCCAACATCCAGGCCGTACTTCTCCCCAAGAAGTCCAAGTACAAAGGAGCTCAGGCTTAAGAAGCTACCGCATTTGTGAACGCCTAAGTAATAAATAATATAATATAATATACTTATAATTATAAGTTCAACAAGTTGCAATATTTTCAATGTCATTAACAGCTACTTCATGATAATTCTTAGCAATTTGATAAACGTCAATCATTTGATATTTCAGGAAGCGATGAATGCTCATGGAATTGAAGAGAAGTTGACTGCAGAAGAAATTGAGAAACAATTATTCCTTCAGCCATTCAATGAATTGTTCATTTGGTCCGTCTTGACAAAGAGGTAAGGAAAAGGTTGGATCTGAATATCTTGGAAGTAGAGTTCAAAGTGGACGGGTTTACCGAGGTCTGCATTGTGGCAGGCCTGCACGTTCCTGAATCAGGCATGGCCAGGAATAGCTCCCAGATATGGTCAGGATCAGCTCCCAGATATGGTCAGGATCAGCTCCCAGATATGGTCAGGATCAGCTCCCAGATATGGTCAGGATCAGCTCCCAGATATGGCCAGGATCAGCTCCCAGATATGGCCAGGATCAGCTCCCAGATATGGTCAGGATCAGCTCCCAGATATGGTCAGGATCAGCTCCCAGATATGGTCAGGATCAGCTCCCAGATATGGTGACGATCGCAGGAGACTTATTCTGGAAGAACTCTATAAAAAAGTAGCCTGAAAATATTTCTACCACTAAATGGAAATAGATAGAGCTTACTTATATTTTTATTGGTTTTATTGTTCAGAATTTTTGGGATAGATGAATATCTGAATATGTTGATGGGATTAGCTTAACTTTTTCCTGAAACCTGCGGAATCATTGCTGTAATTCTTCACGGTATAATTTGATTTCTAGACAATTTAAATATTTTGATACTTTCGACTAAATACTTTTCCGAACCCTAGTCATTAGAAAATCAATTATCAGATGTTGGTAATCGGATAGCTAGCCCTTCCATGGTATCAATAGTAGGCCTAGAAATCAGCTCCTAGATATGGCAGGATCAGCTCCCAGAAATGGTCAGGATCAGCTCCCACATATGGTCATGATCAGCTCCTAGATATGCCAGGATCAGCTCCTAGATATGCCAGGATCAGCTCCCAGATATGGTCAGGATCAGCTCCCAGATATGGTCAGGATCAGCTCCCAGATATGGTCAGGATCAGCTCCCAGATACAGCCAGGATCAGCTTCCAGATACAGCCAGGATCAGCTCCCAGATACAGCCAGGATCAGCTCCCAGATATGGTCAGGATCAGCTCCCAGATACAGCCAGGATCATCTCCCACATATGGTCACGATCAGCTCCTAGATATGCCAGGATCAGCTCCCAGATATGGTCAGGATCAGCTCCCAGATATGGTCAGGATCAGCTCCCAGATAAGCCAGGATCAGCTCCCAGATATGGTCAGGATCAGCTCCCAGATATGGTCAGGATCAGCTCCCAGATATGGTCAGGATCAGCTCCCAGATATGGTCAGGATCAGCTCCCAGATATGGTCAGGATCAGCTCCCAGATAAGCCAGGATCAGGTCCCACATATGGTCAGGATCAGCTCCCAGATATGGTCAGGATCAGCTCCCAGATAAGCCAGGATCAGGTCCCAGATATGGTCAGGATCAGCTCCCAGATATGGTCAGGATCAGCTCCCAGATATGGTCAGGATCAGCTCCCAGATATGGTCAGGATCAGCTCCCAGATATGGTCAGGATCAGCTCCCAGATATGGTCAGGATCAGCTCCCAGATAAGCCAGGATCAGCTCCTAGATATGCCAGGATCAGCTCCTAGATAAGCCAGGATCAGCTCCCAGATATGGTCAGGATCAGCTCCCAGATATGGTCAGGATCAGCTCCCAGATATAGTCAGGATCAGGTCCCAGATATGGTCAGGATCAGCTCCCAGATATGGTCACGATCAGCTCCCAGATACAGCCAGGATCAGCTTCCAGATACAGCCAGGATCAGCTCCCAGATAAGCCAGGATCAGGTCCCACATATGGTCAGGATCATCTCCCACATATGGTCACGATCAGCTCCTAGATATGCCAGGATCAGCTCCCAGATATGGTCACGATCAGCTCCTAGATATGCCAGGATCAGCTCCCAGATATGGTCAGGATCAGCTCCCAGATACAGCCAGGATCAGCTCCCAGATATGGCCAGGATCAGGTCCCAGATACAGCCAGGATCAGCTCCCAGATACAGCCAGGATCAGCTCCCAGATATGGCCAGGATCAGGTCCCAGATACAGCCAGGATCAGCTCCCAGATACAGCCAGGATCAGCTCCCAGATATGGCCAGGATCAGGTCCCAGATACAGCCAGGATCAGCTCCCAGATATGGTCAGGATCAGCTCCCAGATACAGCCAGGATCAGCTCCCAGATATGGTCAGGATCAGCTCCCAGATACAGCCAGGATCAGCTCCCAGATATGGTCAGGATCAGCTCCCAGATATGGCCAGGATCAGCTCCCAGATACAGCCAGGATCAGCTCCCAGATATGGTCAGGATCAGCTCCCAGATACAGCCAGGATCAGCTCCCAGATATGGTCAGGATCAGCTCCCAGATACAGCCAGGATCAGCTCCCAGATATGGTCAGGATCAGCTCCCAGATATGGTCAGGATCAGGTCCCAGATACAGCCAGGATCAGCTCCCAGATATGGCCAGGATCAGGTCCCAGATACAGCCAGGATCAGCTCCCAGATATGGCCAGGATCAGGTCCCAGATACAGCCAGGATCAGCTCCCAGATATGGTCAGGATCAGCTTCCAGATACAGCCAGGATCAGCTCCCAGATAAGCCAGGATCAGGTCCCACATATGGTCAGGATCATCTACCACATATGGTCACGATCAGCTTCCAGATATGGTCAGGATCAGATCCCAAATACAGCCAGGATCACCTCCCAGATATGGTCAGGATCAGCTCCCAGATATGGTCAGGATCAGCTCCCAGATATGGCCAGGATATTCCATGATTCAAAGTTCATTAAAATTGAACTGCAATTTCAACACGAAAATAACGGTTGAAAATGTGCTGAATTTTTGTACAATAATTATTCCGAATCTTCTTTCCATCGTTTCAGACAAGCCTTGGCACGTTTCTTCTGGGAGCGCACTGATGAAGCCATTCCTCAGGCCATTGCTGCTACCTGGATTTATCGCTCTCTCTCAAAGTTGTTACCTTCGTATGATACGGAAAGCAAACAGATCTACATCAGTTGGAAAGATCAGTTCGAGGAGTTGGCAGTGAAGGTGGTGGAGGAGTGCGGAGAGATTGACCCGGGGAAGGCCTCCCTGCTGGTAGAGAAGCGACATAACACGTGGGGTGGCTACAACTGTCTTCAGCTGGCTGCTGCAGCCGTGGATAGGAAGTTCCTCTCGACAGCAGTGTGTCAGAACTCAGTGAATTTCATCTGGAATCAAGGCATCAACGCCAGGATCTTCTCTGTAGTCCTCTGTCTCATCTTCCCGCCTCTGATCTTTTGGTCTCGCCTTGTCCGCTTCCAAATTCCCGATCTTCAACATCCCTCCTGCTCTGTGGGCTGCCGGAAGATCATCACATTTTACCGCGCTCCGAAGACGAAATTCATCATCAATGCTATCTTTACGGCCGCCTTCCTCATGTTCTACGCCTGTTTCCTTTTGTTTGGGTACCAGAAAACGATCCAACCGATGGAGATGGTAGTCATGGGCTTCATTATCGTCTTCGTGGTGGAAGAGGTCCGTGAGATGTTCGCGTCCAATGCAGACTCGGTGACGGAGAAGTTGGTGGACTGGTGGCATTTCAGTTCTTGGAATAGAACGGACCTTGTAATGGTCATGTTTGGCATAGCGTCAGTTCTATCGAGAATTGGCGGGGAACAGGAATACATCACCACCAAAACTTTGTATGTGGTCACCGGCTGTTTCTTCTTTCTTCGTCTCTTCAGATTATATTCAGTCAGTCCAGTACTTGGTCCGAAGTTGGTGATGATCAAGAGGATGGTGATGGAATTGCTCTTCTATCTTGCCATTCTCATCGTTGCCTTGTTGACGTACGGCGTCAGTGCACAAGCCTTGCTCTATCCAACCAGGGCCTTCACACCGCAAATTCTGGTTGACACGGTGTATTATCCGTACTGGCAGATTTATGGTGAAATCTACTTGGAGGAAGCTAATGGTAAGTGAATGAGGATGTGCTGCAGGCATGTGACTCTGTTGTGAATAAGGCTTTCGAATAAGACATAAAACTTTCATGTGGATGAGGGTGTGCCATAGACATAGAACTTTCATGTGAATGGGATGTACCATAGACATAAAACTTTCATGTGATCACGCGTTCCAGGTTCACGCTCCGTATTACAAGTGAAGTATCAAACTCATATGTAGGTACTTTCAGTGAACGTATAACAAAGTTTAATGGAAGTTGTCAAAATTGATAATCTGATGACATATTGCACATCCGCGGACGGCTGGAAATACATCTGTCAACATTCGACACGTAGATACATGAACCGTCGCTTAGGCATAATTTGCTGAATTTATTCATCGACACGCTTTATGACTTCATTCGTGATTTAATGCCTCTACTGCAATCAGCGACAGCCCTTGAAGATAAGAAATTCATTCCAAATGTGTTACTAAATAACATTTTGCTATCTGTCTTCCGAATGAAGCAATCAAGAATGACCGATGCAAAGTTTGCTGCAAATTTTCCCATCAGCGACTTACCGGAAATCGTTCCATTTATATTAAAAGCTTCACCGTGACGTCGCTACACATTTGTTTCTAGAATTACTCGAATACAGTCACTTCAAATGACAGAAGACTTCGTCCTTCAAATCAACATGACGAGTATTGAAAATCCGCTTTCTGCTGCTGCTGTTCGACTTGCGTTCGTGTTACAGGCGTGACGTCGTTACATTTTCCACGTATCACAATTCAATGCATCACTTTAACGTCATGCTGGTCTCCGTGGCACAGTGGTTACGTGCTTGACCTAGCGATATTTTGGTGCAGAGTTCGAGGCCCGAAGGTGTAATTAGAAGTCAACAAACAGGGCATCTTTACGAAAAGTATCACAACGACCCAGAAAAGTCTGACTATGTCAGCGCCGTCCAAGCACCCAATATGGAGGAGTAGTGACGCTAAATCTTCACTTTAACGTCATGAATTATCATTGTCCAAGAGCCTGTGATGCAATGACATCGTGGAGCATGCCTAGAAGAAGCTATCATGATCAGTGAAATGAGGCACATCAAAGGTTTGTTAATTCGTAATCCCTAAGATGTTTTCGTGATGAAATGATTATTTAAAGTAATAAATGTTTCAATATTAAGAATCAATTGAAGGTGAACCAGTGCTAAGCTCCATGCCAATGACAATTAAAGATCTGTGTTATACAAGAAGATGTCAAATTGTGTTTCGAACATGAATCAATTCATTATCACATGATTTCCACATCAAGGAAGGCATAGCGGCCGAGAGCACGAATGTGGAGAACATGAATGTCGAGGTCACGAGAGACACAAATTGAGAAGTTTGTCGCCCGAATTTGATGTCGTACTTTTCGAACAGATTTTAGGATTTCATTGACTTATCTTTAATTTGATTACATGTACTTGAGTAGATGTATTTCTCCTGAATAGATGTGTAAGGTGATAATAAACATTGATTCCGGACAAGTTAACGATTCTATGCGGTCGATGGACGCAAATATTTGTGCAACAATCACTAATCCTCACAGAACAACCGATACTGTCAAAATAATGCGATGAGAATATGAATTTCGTAAATGACGTGGTGAGATATTAGAATCTTGAATGTCATACGGAAAGAAGAAGACCAAAAGGAAGAATAAGAAAATGTTAGTTGGATTTTGTTAAGGATAGGAAGTCGCACGGCCAAACGAAGAGGAATGCCGAGAATCGATAGGTATGGAAAGCAGCAAAGGACTTGTCTGCAGGTAGATGATGATCGGAAATTTCACGTTGACTTTCTACCTGTGTTCCCTGAATTGGATCCTTATTCCATCCACAAATGAAGAGAGTTATTTCATGACTGCTTCATTTGCAGTCCCATCTGATGATTTTTTGTTTTTATGACCGGTTATTTTACTAATCTCGTCGTTCTTGAAAAATGTTCATTGTTAACTGAGAGACACATTAGGCAATCGCCTTTCTTTCATGACGCTGAGTTGTTCATACCACTCTCATTCCTTCAAATATGAAGCAAGAGTTCAGAGTGTACCTACTTTGAAAATATTGTGTGTGACCCGATGTGTGTCAAGGTTTGCAACCAGGTTTCCTGGACGCAGAGCGAACATTCTGCCACGCCACTCCACCGGTAGCGCGTTTGATTTTAGATTCGTGATCATTTTCAGCTTCATATGCAATGATCTAGACACGTCCGATGACATTTTATTAATGTCGCCTTGAGAAAGGGTCCCGAAACCATACCAAAAGTTGTACTTTCAAATATCTATGGCAAGTATTTTCAGGAAAGAATTTTGACGTTATAACATATAGTCCTTCCGCTCAATAGCAGAACACTTCGGAATTTACGGAAACGTTTTGGCTTGGGCCAAAGGGTGCTATTCTTACATGGTTTCATTGAGTTTAGATAAGTGCGATTTTGAATTGCACACACGACAGTCTACACTTTCAGGAAAGTGCATGCCTTGTTTTGTGCAGTCGATTTACAATTCATTGTTATTTATGTATTAAGATAGATACAAGAATATCTATGACATAACGAATCAGGAAGACATGTGCGTGTCAGTACAACCCTCCGTTTGATAATTCGTTAAATCATTTCGTTTCAGGCCACCATTTTGTACAACTGGGTAAATCTTTAGAACTAGTATTGAAATAAAGCGATCAAGACTCCAAGTTTCAAATTCAATCAATTTTTTACTCATTAAATTCTTTGTGCAAAAAGATAACCCTTTGCTGTAATTGCAACAGTATTCAAAAACCGAAACATCAGTCTAGTTAAGTTCTTGGCGAAATTTTAACTAGAGGCTGCCATTCCATTTCGGAAAGATCTTTCCATAACGCTAAAAAATGCAAGCTCGTTCATTGTCTCTTAAATCTTTTTGCAAATTGATTTTGAGTGTCTTGAGACCACGCTCGATTATTTTGTATCAATTACGGTAGTCACAGTAGTCATCAATTCTGAGATCATTGTGTGACGGGTTTCTTCAGTAGTATTTCCACTTTCTTAAGACTCTCAGGATGATCAGAAATCAAAATATCAGCCTGGATCTACATGTTCATTAAATCGAGAAACACACAGCATGTTGAGTATCTTCTGCCAGTATTCATGAAAGCTTTTTAGAACACATTTCATCTGAGTCAGGACATCAATAATAATAATATATAAATGCTGCTCTTGAAATCGCAATGCAATAGAACAATTAAATAGACCTGAAGTTCAGTAGGTCATTGATTTTCGAATGTTGTGATGTTATGAAAAAATGTTCGCCGATGATATGTTGACACATTTATGCCTCATGAGATATTGCCGATGAAGAAAGAGTGGAATGACCCACTCAATTCAGCAAAGATTGAACATTTTGTAACTTGAACAGAGCGGTCGACCGCGAAAATTTGTGACAAACTATTAAAACATCGGCTTAAACTGATCTCTTATTTACTGAGCATGCTGCTCATGGAAAATGCCAACCTATTGCAATAGATGTCCTTTAGTATTAATCCTTTGCTACCTCCTACCTACTTTTAAATGGAAGTCAAGCTTTATGCAGAGCACAATAGTGTCACAAAATCGCTCACTTTTTGACTTCGACACACTTGTCAGCGACTGTGTCATTGCGGTGGTCTACGTTTCATCGGTCATTCGTGCTCAGCTGAATTCCCTATGGCACGACCTTGAATCACATCCCACTCTAATAAGGTAAATCTGTTAACCTGTTAATCTTTCAGGTAAACAAATTTATTTCTGAAACGTAGGTCTGTGGCAGTATATTGAATATCTAAGAGAATGACAACGATTAAGTCAATAAAAGACACCAACAGCCTTGATTCACCCTCCACTCTTGATTCGCCTCCACCGCGAACTTCCGTTCGATTCCTGTGCACAGATCTAGAGAAGAGACACAGACCTCTCTAAATCTGTGTTCCTGTGTCAGGCTAGTGTGGTCGGCGAATCAAGGGTGTTGGTGTCTTAGATTGACTTAATAGTTGTCATTCTCTTTAGATATTAAGGTCATTTCTGTGGTTGCAGTGTTGTTAATCCAAATTCTTTTATGCAGCATGCAAATTCTCGTTATTCACAAAATTTCAACTTACTTTTATGTCTACATTTTGTACTTTATTGTCTTTTTGGTCGATGTAGGATGCTATATGTTGACCCGAAAAATGAAACAATCAAGTAGTTTATCACCCTTTGAATGACTGTCGCTGTCTTGATGTTAGCCTTTGTCTCTATTCAAGAAAAACACAGCCAGCAGTACAAAGCCATCAGTCGAGGGAATTATGCGCAAAGTGAAAAGAAGTGTCATTTCTGGCACATTATTAAATAGTGAGTATTATCAAACGAAAAGTAATTGCTTTCTGATTAATTATTATTGTATCACATTACATTGCAGCATATCGAACAGTGCTAGGTAGCATTTTCCCGATCAAGTAGCGAACGTGAGATAGCTACACTTTTTTTTGGAAGTTGCCAACCTTTGATCTTATCCCCTTAAAATATATCTCAGCTCATGGGTTTCGGATAATCGTCTCTATTGTTCAACTAACAAACGATGTCCCCGAAAGCAAAAACATACGGTTTTTCAAGCTTTCACGCGACCTCTTCCATCTTCAAAACCTTCCAAACGAGACATTACATCATCATGGAGGCTTACTCAAAATGAGGGCTTTAAGAGCAAATTAAGTGAAATTGCCGCGGATATTAATTTGTTAACTAGGCCTGCTGATGAGTCCTAATATTCGGTGAAATGGCAGCTGTTCAGGTCTGCTCTCATTTTTCAGCTTTACAGTGCTTAATAAAATCATAATCATGTATGTAAATTTTCAAGGTTAATTTTTTCTACTGTAGCGATTGAGAATCACTAAGAATTATGTCCACATTTAGGCAAAAATCACAAAAGAATATCACAAAAATGTACTCTTTCTGCTGTGCAAAATAATGAGCAGTCGGCTTTAGCAGAGAAATTAACACCGGTAACACCGGATACCGTGCTACATTTCAGAACAGTGAAAACTTTCAGGCATCAGTCTCACTAAGAGAAGTGTGAAAATGCATGCAAATATTTCGTTCAGTTATTCTCTATACATGTTGAGTAGCTCTCATAGAGTAGGGATATATAGGTAGAGTGTCGACTCAAAAAAGTATGTATATACAGTGAAAAATTTTCTATGGAAAGATTCAGTTTCTTGCGGAGATAACGTTCCCGTGGTCCAAAAAATTATTTGAGCACTTTTGAAAAAAGTCAAAATTTGCCAATTCATATACTACCGAGATGACTCTCCTATATAAGTAGTATGCAACAAGTTGGATATCAAAATGAATGAATATTTGCTAATAGGCATCCTAACTAAGCGGAAGCTAGGCTGATTATCAAGGGAATTTCATGATCCGTTTTATAATGGAAGTCTTCATGAAGAAGTCGACTTCTTATTGTGCTTTCTTGGCTGAAATTTCATGTTTCTAATTCATGAAAGCAATAGCAGGTCATCGAGTTGCCAATTTAACAACTATTACCTCTACAAGGCTGTCATCATGACACAGACAATCTGCAAAATTATATCATTACCTTTTGCTTTGCTATCATGATCAGTCAATTCCGTTGCAATTTCTTCAAAACTGCATAAATGTATATGTCTCACATTTTGAAACAATTCCGACTGTATCTCCTTTGAGTTCATTTAATAAAATCGAAAGTGTATACACATTGGGGATTTAATAAATGCGGAGTTACCACTCTACCTAACATACTTACTCTATGGTGGCTCTCCTTGCGTCCTGCGCCAGTCCTTACAGTCAGATGTAAATGTCCCTTTGTATTTCAGCGGAGAAGGCTGGTTGCAATGGAACGAACCTGTTTGATGCTGCAGGAGATCCCTGTCCATTTCGGCATTGGCTGGTTCTTGTCATGTTGGCAGTTTACCTTATCATCGTCAACGTTCTTCTTCTCAATCTCCTCATCGCCATCTTCAGGTACATCCTCAATCAAATCTTCAGTGTCTAAAATTACATTGTCTCAGATCAATCAGAAATACGGTGCCGAAAATCGTTCGGCTAATTCAAAGTTCACACATTAAATGTGTTGTATTTAAATATCATATAATTCATTGCATTGCTTAAAAAATTCAGTATAGGATCATTGTTATACACTGTTCGATCGATTGTGGAATATGCCTGGCCGTGTTTTGTCGGTATAAGCAACTCACTGGCAGGTGTTTTAGCTTCAATAGGCAAAACAGCCCACAGAATAATGGACATCGAAGAAGGTAACTGTTCATACTCAAGTGACGTCATAGCGTGTCGCCGCAACAGATTGAGTGCTCTTCTTTTTGATCACATCAGTAGCGACTGGAGCCATATCCTACATTATCTTATCCCCAAGAAACTTCCTTGTATTTCTCAATATTATTTTGACTTTTCAAGAGCTTCAGTACGTTGCAACTCTTCCGTGCCTTTGTAATTCGTTTCAAGGACTCCAACTAATTTTGTATTCAATTTCTACGTGCTTTTATCATGAAGAAAACTGCTGTGTCTGTGAAATGTTTTACTTTCATTCTGAAAAAAATAAGCGCTTCTACTACTAAATTAAGGAGGGAGTGCAATATCTCGATGCGCCTCAGAGCCCTGCATGAATAGGGTCAAAGTTGGACTTAGGGTTCTGCTACTGTCTGAAGCGAATTGAAGTAGCTTGTTGAGGGAATTAGTTGATAAATGTCGGAGGGAAGTTCACTTGATATGCTAATCCTGCATCTCTCCTTCCATTTCAGTAACGTCTTCACGCAAGTACAGGAGAATTCATTGGAGATTTGGAAGTTTGAAATGTATTTTCTTGTGGTAGAATATGAAATGAAACCTTTCCTTCCCATTCCTTTCGTCATTATCGAAGATATCATTCGTTTTTTCATCTTTATCGGTCGTAAGTGCCAAAGCCGATGCAATCCAGAAGGTAAGCAGTATCTTGGTACATTAACGACTTCTCATTGGCCTTTTCATGTATATTACCAAGGCTGATATCAGGACACTTGTTCAATGTACTTTTTACAAGGTTTTACAATGTTGCAAGACTAGATTAGTTTAAGCTGAAAACTAGTTCTCATAGTCATTATCATGTTTTTTACGTCTACGCTACTACTGTGCTGATCTGACGTACCGTACATGGACAGTGTTCTACAGATGCTGGCGCTGCACAAATAATTCAATCTGAGCAGCATGACAAGCAAGTCATTTGTCTCATCTTGCAAGTCATTTGCTTTGAAGGTGATTGTTGAAGCGTGGTAGTTACCCCCGCCGATTGGCAACAACCATACAAGTGTGCTTAAGTAATTCCTCATGAGTCACTTGCTTATCATGCTACTTCTGTTTGATTAAGTATCTGTGTCCATCCCATCCTACGATAGCAAGTCTAGTGATCTTCTTTAGTGAGAAGCTATGGAAACAGAATCTCGCGTATGACTGTCAAAGCTATGTATTTTGAATTTTTTCATGCTCCGTATCACTTTATAGGTACTCGCCTTTGTAACCGAGGATGCAGTTCCACTTAGGAAGTATTGTTTTAATAATATGGTGCTCTAATGAGGACTGTGGATTCGGACTTGAAGGTTGAATCCTACTAAATCATACTGCACCTCAAAGATGAAGTCAGCTTTTGACTCTAGCTTTTGAGGGGCACTGTTACGATGTTTGAGTACTGTCAAGAGATCAGAGTGATTCATGAAACAGTCTTTCCTCATTGACTAGATATACGGTAGGTGTTTTCGGCTAACTTTTAATAAGTGTTCTTATTTTAGGAAATGTAATATAACCACGTGCTGTAGGCCTACCTGAGGAAAGAGAGTCAGATAAGTCCGTCTTATAAACTTTGCAAGATATATCCTTCAGAATATTCATATTGAATATATGGGTCATCTACAATTCTGCTCTAAATCAGGAGTCGAACTCAAACTCAAACTAGGACAAAAAGATGTGCAAAGTAGCAGGCGTGGAAAATCTATACTGTATGGTACAAATGGATAGCTCCACACCGGTTTGTGATAGAATTGTATGAACATTCTTTAAGGAAAACAGACATCACAACGGTGATGAGCGATAACCGTGCGATAACCAACCAAACAATGAAGTAGGAAATCAAGAATAAAGATGCGTTCACACTAGCCTGATGTCTATATCGATGAATTGGAATGAAATTGCTGTGCATGTACAACGAAGCTGCTGTTCACATCAACCGCATGTTCTCGACGATAAATCGTTCTCTTCAAAATTCGTGTCGTTCCGTCGCTTTCAGAGTGATCTTCTTGGACAATGAAGTATCGTCGAGCAGAATGTTATTGCAAACGCTGCATTAGACATCAGAATGATTAGCAACGTGATCAGAATGCACACCTTTTTCTTGAAAAGTCCTTCAGTAGAAAATTTTGCATTGTGATCTGCAATCGTTTGATCTCCGCTGACACTGCTGACAGCTAGACATTTTTCTTCTGCTTGACCGAAGATGTCTTCATGAAATAGAAATAGTGTTACAAACCATTTTCATAAATTGCTCCTCTGATTATCTCTGCAGCACATATGCTGTGGTATGATACGGAATCCTGATGTAGTACCCATCTTTGAGCACGGATTTTTGTGTGGGGAGACAGTGTGACAGATCAGCAGTGTCTCACATGCAATGTGTAGTATGCATAAGTATTCTGAAGAGGCCATTCTGAATTTGTGGAAATATTTGGAAGGTTTGGATGCAAATATCGCAAATGAGCCTCAACTTATGTCAGTCTTTAGATGGAAAATCATATAGCCAGAGTCATAAAATCGCCGCGACCGATGGTTGTAATGTGAACAGTGTAGTTGAACTTTAGGTCATGGAGCTGAGAAGTTACATCATCACGGGTCATTCCGTGTGAAATCGTCATGGCCGCTTAACCCACAATCTCAGGTTTTGTTCATATTTGGTTTATAGGTAGGGCTTGGTCTCATTACAACAAGTTCAGATCTGTTTGCTCCGATTCGCCGTAGTTCCTGAGTTTCCCTTGCAACGGTCCTTAGCACCGACTAAATTGCGTCTAGATTTGCTTTTTTAGAAACTAGCCTCACAAAACTTTGCACACATATTGTTGATTATGTGCTTTAGCACACCACACAATCAATCTAAGGACTGTTGATAGGGAACATCCATTGCTCAATACAAGACGACATAGGCAGGTTTGAGGCCCTGTAACTCGGGAACTACGGCGAATCGGAGCAAGCAAATCTGAATTTCTTCTAATAAGACCAAGCCCTACCTGTAAACCAAATAAGAACACAATCTGTGATGGTGGGTTAAAAATTCTTAAAATTATTTTGACGATTTCGTATGGAATGACTCTTACGATCTTCGCTATTCGTCTATTGTGAATGCACTTTAGGGATTGTCTTTGAATAATAGACGCATCAAGCGTAGCTGTAAAATCAACTAGAGACGTGTTTCATATTAAGAAAATACACTAAACTTTTATTCATATTTTTTCCAGTTTTATATTCAATAACCTCATTGAAGTGTCTTTGATGTTCACTGCATTTTGAATGATGAACTATTTAAGTTTGTTTCTCTCACGAATAATATTACTCTGCTGTGACATTAACGCTAACAATTACTGTCTCTTGTAGAAGAAGAATTAGAGGATAAAGATCCAGCTTTAGTGGGCTTTGAAAAGGATATGTTGAAATCCTATCTCGTCAAAGTCAATGAAACTGCTCTCCAGACGACGAACAGCAGAATTGGCGGTATAACCAAGAGGTAATTATTCATCCAAACATCACACGGTGTCTCAATGCAAATATTTGTTAGGATTTTCAGTGATTTTGGAATTCGGTCGAGTTTTAATCATTTTTTCTGTCTGACTGCTCCATCCGAGCTCCTGTGAGGGACAAGGGATACCAGAGTTTCATTTGAACTTCGAAGGATGTCTCAATCTCGAATTCCTGTACATTTTCGATACAAGAAAATATCACACGTTTATCTCAAAACAGTGTCGGTTTGTAGACGTCAGAATCAATATGTCAGAGACGGACTTTAGACATTTCACTTTTTTGAAGGTTTGATGTTGATATTTGCTGCCATTATGCTGCATTATGCTACAGCATTCACCTCACTCTTTCTGGCATCCACTGCTCCAACTTGAATGGGCTCAACGTGTTCTCCATATGGCCACTCGCTAGCTCTCTTGATCGAGGGCATCACTAGGTAGCCGAACTGTTGATCGAGGGCATCACTAGGTAGCCGAACTGTTGATCGAGGGCATCACTAGGTAGCCGAACTGTTGATCGAGGGCATCACTAGGTAGCCGAACTCTTGATCGAGGGCATCACTAGGTAGCCGAAGATCTTAGTCGACATTGTTCGTGCGGCCTCGACTCGGTCGGCTGACGTCTTTCGGCGTCCATGGATTGCACGCGACCTGTCCACCTATGCTCCTCCAGAAAGTCTTGAGATAGCCGACTGGCGTCTTGATGCGTCCATGGATTGCACCCAACTTGTTCAACATTTGCTATCCACTTTAGCAACATGCCCGGCAACATGGAATATTATTAGTCTCAATTGAAGCAAATCCGCTGCTCTACTACTCGTAAAAATGATATGAATCCATCATCG
>CAJQUW010001424.1:0-12292 GCA_907163375.1 Prostheceraeus crozeri | reverse complement strand
TCAGAAATCGTGGAAAAAATCAATGAGACATCACTCTACATACTTTTTATTTGATTCTATGATCAAATGAAAAATTACCTGTTGATAAGTAGTTGTTAGACATGGACTTGCGCTTTGCCTTCCGTGTGTAAAATGCCTTGGAAATTGAGTAGGCTATATCTTGTTACGAGGTGAAGATAGTCGTCTGTCAATTGGTCGTTGTCTTCAGAAATATTTAAAGGATTAATGAAGCAACATGCTGTGCACCGTCTACATGGTTCTGACATCAAATGAAGAACTATCTCTTCATGAAGTAATGTTGGACATGGAGTTGCGCCTTGCCTTCTGTGTGTAAAATGCCTTGGAAATTGAGTAGGCTATATCTTGTTACGAGGTGAAGATAGTCGTCTGTCAATTGGTCGTTGTCTTCAGAAATCATTGAAGGAACACTAAAGCAACTTTTTACCCACTTCCTACTTGACTGTATGATTAGATGAAAAACTTCTTTTTCATGAAGTATTGTTGGACATGGACTTGCACTTTGCCTTCTGTGTGTAAAATGCCTTGGAAATTGAGTAGGCTATGTCTTGTTACGAGGTGAAGATAGTCGTCTGTCAATTGGTTGTTGTCTTCAGAAATATTTAAAGGATTAATGAAGCAACATGATGTGCATCGTCTACATGGTTCTGACATCAAATGAAGAACTATCTCTTCATGAAGTAATGTTGGACATGGACTTGCGCCTTGCCTTCTGCAAGGTGATTTCAGTTGGCAGGGGGCCCCTTCATTAAAGGTCGCCCCCTGCCAACTGAAATCACCTTGCATAACCATGTGAACGATAATTCCGCTTTCTCTGTCATTGCCCGAACGAATAATACTCTTATCGCAGAATCTGTACTCATTGCGGCAACTGACAGGTCTTTATTGTTAAACAGTAACACTACTTCAGTACCATTGTTTTTACGTTTATAGCTTTCTATTGGACAAAATTTTCTCTTCTTTTAATGACTGATTGATTTTAACGTGTGCTTTTATATTTAAACCACTGACGAAGAAGACATTGTCTTTGAAATTGCAATTTGGTCGTAAATAAAGGATGATAGAATGAAGCGAAGTTCTCCGAAGCGCCTGGGCTCAATATGTTACGATATACTGCCTTTGTTTAAATATTATCGTGACTCTCGATCCGTTCAATGTCCCGTCTTGTGATACTGGCATATTATTTCAACAATTTAGCTTGCTTGTTGACGGCTCTCATTGAAGAGTGATTATAAGCGATCTCCAAAGTAGAACAATCAAGTTTGCAAGTTGGCTCGCAATCATTAATTTTGTTATTGATGCAATGTAACATTGACAAAATTAATTCGAGCAGTATCAATCAATATTCATTATCATAGTCATCGAAATCACATATTTTGTACAAGGAAATGTAAGTTGCGGTGTAATAATTTATCTGTTACTCCAGCTTGTGTACGGTTCGCAATTAAAGTCATGCTTCTTCATTTATAATGTGGATATATTCATACACTTGATATTGACCATTGTAGAACACATCAATTGTAGATTCTGCAGAGAAAGAAATTCCCATTAATCTTATGCCTCTGTTTTCCAGGTGAGGAACGAGTCGAACAGGCGGCAAAAAAGTGAAAACAAACTATAAGAGAAAACTATTCGAATACATGCATACACACAATACATTGGCTTTACTTGTCTTACATTAATGCAAGTCCTGGTTGAGAGTTAGCAATTAAGGTGAACTTTTCAAAATGTCTATAGACCTAATGAGCTTATTAAATTTAGGTTATCTTGCTATAAATAGGTCTTGCTAAAACGGCATTTTCAGGTGATTCGCAGCAGGGTTAGACAATTTAACTTCGACTTGATAAACAAATTAAAAGGGCATTAGAAACAGGAAGCAATTCTTGGAATATATCTTAGCAGACATCAACGCCAAGGAGATGAATTTGATTATGAATGAGATACGAGAACGATACGTATAAAATAATTATTCATTTAATTCATGCTTGCGTATTATTTCTAAAAACATCAAAATCAGTGGGCCTGACCATGCTCACCACTCGAAATGCAGTTTGAGCACTTGATGTCTTCTGAGCGTTTTTGACAGTACAGTATCGGTAACACCGGAAAACCCGGTGTAATTGAAATACTGGAAAAATCATTGATTCTTTTTAGACTTGCCTATTACTCACACTGACTTCAATGAAATGATATTTTGAAAAACATTAGTGCAAATTTGGTTGAGGGTCACCAGTGACCCATTGGGCTTTCGTGGTAGTGAAAATGGCAATTTTCGAAAAATGAAAAATTTATTGACACTTCGAAATTTCTTACTTATGCACTGCGACTTCAGCAAAAATGATGCTTCGTGAATAAAATGCCAAAAGACTTTCTAATCTACAGTGCTGCACTTGGTTGCGTGTACTATTCCGAAATCATATCTCAAAAATGTACATAGCCCAGGCCTATATCACCATCAAGCAGTGGTGAAAACTGAAGCAATTTCACATCCTTTCATGAAACAATTGAATGCGTCATGATATAAACTATAGTATCATTAAATTCATCAGTTGGTAGCAAAACATCTAACTGTCTTTGGTGGAGATTCACGCCATTGGCTTACCGGGCTTGCACGATGATAAATGCCATCATGCATTAGGTGTCGACATCTAGCTGCATTAAGAATCTTCTTCAGATACGCATTTTACCTAACGCCGAAAGAAAAAATTTCTCTGGCCCATGCATGAAACTATAATATAGGGATAGGCTATATGCTGAAAATCGCTCAATTGGCACTGTCTCGAGACATGGACATGTTGAAAGGAGTTCGGTATGTATCTTGTGAGTTCAATTAATAAAAATTACCATGGACTTACTGTCGACATGCCTTCTGCAGGAAACTTCGTGGGCTGTGTATCATGCCTTAAATGAGACATTTCTTTTAGATATTTATGACATTCTGTAAGGGGATACTATTGAGTAATATGGGCAGGAAAATGATTCAATTGGTACACTTTCATTGAGACATGGACCTACTATAAATAAAAGCTATCGACATGGACTTACTGTTTTCGCGCCAATGGTTGTGTATGCTTTCGAGATTGTGAGTCTTTATGTTTCGCAAATTGCAGTCTTTTCAGCTGTAGAGTGATTTATCCAAAATCATTGCCCAAGGGGCATTTTGTTACAGCAGGGATGGGGCAAGTTGTTACAGTGTATTCGCATTCTCGCATTCTTGCTGAGAAAGGTTCGAAGCAGGTAGGAGCGATTGCCTCAGCAGAGAGAGGAGCACTTGTTACTTTAGTGACCGCTGTCAGCGCCAGGGCAATGCTGTTCCTCCCATGTTCGTCTTTCCGAGAGTACATTTCAAGGATCATTTTGTAAATGACGGGCCTCCGGGCTGTATTGGTGCTGCTCATCCATCAGGATGGATGACAGGACCCAATTTTATAATATTTTTGCAGCATTTTGTAACCACTGTCCGTATAGCTCACCTGGAAAGCCAGTTCTAGTTCTTTCGGACAATCATGAATCACATGTGAATTACGATTGTATTGAGTTTTGTAGAGAACATGGCATTGTCCTTGTGTCTTTTCCCGCACATTGTTCCCACAAACTCCAACCATTGGACCGAAGTGTCTACGGTCCGTTGAAGAAATATTATAATGCTTCATGTGATTCTTGGCAAAAGGCTCATCCTGGCAAAACAATGACGATCTATAATATACCAAAAATTGCCAGCGATGCTTGGTCACGAGCTTTGAATATTCTAAGTGGCTTCCGAGTGTCTGGAATTTTCCCTTTTAATCGACATATATCCACTGACGACGAATTTTTGCCTGGTTACACAACCGATAGACCTTTGAGTCCACAGGTTGCCGTTTAGCATGAGGAAGATGGCCAAATTGCTCATCTGTCTTTCGATAGGCCATGTCATGATGATAATCTTTTACCGCAGCGCTTAACAACGGATCAGTCTCTAAGTGACATGCCAGGGACATCTCGGCAGAGCATTGATCATCCAAATGAGTCAAGCCTAGGTCTGGGCATGACTGCAGCTCTACAGGTGTCTCCAGAAATGATTCGCCCATTCTCCAAGGCTCTGCCAAGGAAAAGTAGACCTAATGGCAGAAGACGAAGAACCGAAATTTTGACTAGTTCACCGATAAGGAAGAAGCTGTTTGAAGAAAAGAAGCAAAAGGGAGAAAATACCCTGTGGGAACACATCCTGCTAATATCAACAGATTATCTGGCGAGGTAGCGATTTTGTGGATAACTTTTTTAAAGGTTCATTTTCGTGTAAAAACCATCTCCGCATGTGAAAATGGTCATCATTTATCCAAAAACATGTGTAAAATTAAAAAACGACAGGTGGCGAAAAAGTTGCTATAATTAGTTGGTACTTGGTAGATATTTGTTTACTAATGCGAGCTGATTTTTCGCCAACCGGCGAAATCGTGGATGTTGTAGCAACTAATTAGTGGTAAGTAGTAATGTTTGTATATTACCTTCACATGAAAATGTATTGTATTCTCAGTCTGATCTGATAAAAAGGGATCTTTTTTAATTCACGAAGGCTTAAACTAAAAAAAGTATTTATCTTCCATAAATTTCGCAGTAAATACTATGATATTATTCAAATATTTGTCATTGTTGTAAATAATTGAATGTCAAGAGATGTTATGAAAATTGAAATATGCGGATTCTCTATATTCTTATCATTGTCAGAGAATGATAGTCTGCACTTATTTCTGAGATAGATGAGCCATATGTGGGGGATAGTGAGGAGGTGAGGAAGAGAATAGAGCCTCGACTGTAGAGGCGGATTACTAAAGAAAATAAGAGAGAAAGTCAAAAGTAAAAGGTGACATATAGAGCGCGAATTGTCGCCGGCGAACTTCGCCAGCGAATATCCCGCAAATATGACTGAACTGTAGCATGATATTCTGCAGCTGACATTCGCCAGTTTTTCGCAAGATTCGTTCCCACAGGGTAGGCCTGCGAAAAAGGCACGTATCACGAAGAAGAAGCAGCGCTCTGAAAGCAAGGCAGTTGCATGCGAAGAAACTATCTGCTTGTTTTGTGGCGATACGTTTGAAAAGTTTCTACCTGGTGAAAAGTGGGTTCAGTGTATTGAATGCGGTGATTGGGCCCACGCGGACTGCACCGAGAATGAAGGACCTTTTGTATGTCATGTTTGCAACTTATAAACATATAGAAATCTTAGTGAGTGTGCGTTTGAGAATGTTTTCTACTATCCTCATATTTTTTAGTCATATTTCTCATGCTACCGGGTTTGGTATATTAGAATGAAACATTTGATGACGATATAATTATAACGTCGTTTGTAACAACTTGCCCCGCTTGCTGTAACAATATGCCCCGTCCGTATATGGGGCAATTTGTTACAAATTTTCACTTGTAATTAAATGTTTGCCACAGGAATAGTATTTAGGTTTTCTTCATTCTACTGCATGTAAATTATGTCTCACGATCTAAATATGTTCCAGCAAAGAAATTAGGCTAAAAGAACAAATACTTCGGTCACAATCTCAAAAAAATCAAAAATTGTAACAACTACCCCCGGTCTCCCCTATACCATCACGAAAGACGTTACATCCATAGAGAAGGATTTCATGCAATAGAAGTTTTAATTGAAGCATGCGTCATCATGAGTCTAATTGTCGTGTCGCTGTCACCACATTAATTCATCCGATTGTCCGACCGACATGGCCGAATGAACACCTAGCACCTTAAATATTTTTAGCGCCACATATTTTATACATTGTTTGCATGAACACGTGTGTCAGGGTTAACTAAATTCTAACCATGATTCAACAATCGATGAACTTCAGCATCGACTTTGATTTGATTTTCATTTAACAAGTTGACCTTACTTTGATTTAATGCGAAGAATGACACCATCATTGGTGCAGTGAGGGACATGTAACCATTTATGCAGGCAACAAACCATAAAAATTCTTACTTATGGATGTTTTCACTCAATCTCCTACGAATGTTATCAGCTATAATTATTCAAATATTAAATTATTGATAAATAAACTGCAAAAATAGCATTACCACACAGGCCTACATGCATATACACTGTAAACCGTAGTCCGAGAATTATCCTACAAAGTTACTGACAAAATCAACCGATGATTGTCACCTCCAATATCCTGCGATATCCGACGACTTTGTAGGTTCTCCACCGACATCGAAACAGATGCTTCATGCAAAAAAACTAAACAAAAACTGTTGAATATTGATTGATTTTTTCGATTATTGCTTGACTTTTGGGCAATCTGTATTATTGTGTGGCAGAACCATGATTTATTTTGACATAATTTAATTAATTATCTACATTTTTGATAAAATTTAAACTATAATTCATTGCTATTCATTGGTATTCATTTTGTCAGATATTGTAGGTGTTCAGTGGCAACCATCCTACGAGAACTAACAATGACCGACAAAATAGATTTTGTAGGATAAATGTCTGTCAATTGTCAGTCAATGTTTACAGTGTAGCACATTTAGCCAATAGGCCTAGTAAGTGTATTTCAATGAATATAGCTACATGCAGATTGCAGAAACAAAAGTTCTAGTAATTCATATTATACCCAAGTCTCATATTATATCAAAGAATGCAATCTTGGAATCTTGGCACTATCAACCAGTTCATTCACTGTTGTTATTGATTGCCATAATTTCAGCTGTTACAAAATGCAACACGCATACCGATGAGTTTCTCTGACTTCGCTATCCCGATGAGGGTTAAGGTGCCGTGCATTACATAAATATGCTTAACTTTCATCTGAACTTCTGCAGAATTGTCTGGGTTGTGAATTGCTCGAGAATGTCGGTTCTTGATGTCATTTTTTAACCACAGCGAATTGCAGCGCGTATGAGGAATCAAAAGATTGCAAATGTTTTGACACCACCAGGAACATAATGATCACGTGAATGAAATATATCAAATTTTGAATTCTTGCTTTTCGAATTCAAGGATCATAATTTCTTGTAAAACCATTGCTATTCCTGGGGTTTCAGAACATTTGCAGTCTTTTGATATCTCATACGCGCTGCAATTCACCGAAGTTAAAGCAACGTCAAGAACCGGTGTTTTTGACATTCTCGAGCAATCCACATACCACTCTCCAGACAATAGTGCGGCAAAAACCACAGGCGCAATGTAGGGCACACATGTATCATCACATTTTCTTGGTTCTCATTGTAAGCTTCAGTTAAAGTAACATACGAACGTGGGCCTAAAATGACTATTTTTCTGGGAGGAAAAGACTTGACACCATTTACTGACCATGAACTCGAAGTCCATGACTCGGCAGAGACAGAATTCAAACTAGTTCGTATTGAGTTATTACGACAAGCCATGTTGCTATCACAATGTTTATTGAGCAGAATGCAGTACAACCTAGCATGAGTAAGCCAGTAGTTAGTGTGCGTGTACAAAATAATTCAACATAAATAGAAATCGCATCCATGGTTACAGGAATTAACGAACCAAATAGTATACCAAGATATTTACGTACAAGTGAATGAAAAGGTAAAAGAATGTCTATGTATGGACCTGTCAGATTTCTATTCTTAATCTGGAGGACAGATCACATCTCCACAGTTCGAAAGCGAAGCGTGTGTATGTGAAGGTTCACCAAGTTGTCCCGTGTAAGTTCGTCTTGAGAATAACGTTAACTGACTTTGATTGTCTCGAAGCACTTTGATTTACGAAAGATAATTGTTCCATGTTATAGAGGTGTGCAAATCCGATCTGAATCCGACTGTCGGACTTGAAGTTTCAAGAGTCGGATCGTATCGGGTAGGATTAGCATTGCTTTCAAAATCCGAATTGATCCAGCATAATGGAGTTCACAGCTGGCCACTCAACATAATATCCAGCGCAAAATTTTGGCCTAAATAATTTTTCCCGGGCTAGCCTATACTGCTGTATTCTGCAAAAAAGTAGTATCCTCCCGGTGAAAAAAAAACTGTCAGGATCTGTCGGTCAATTGTCGGCCCAACAATTTACCGACAGTTTTTTTCACCGGGCTGTTTGTTGCGTCATGGTTCAGGCCATGCACCATTAGCGCACATCTGATTTGTTATATGGCCTAATACCTACAGGTATGCACTTGTTGGAATTGGTAAAATCTTTTGAATCAAGTAACAGTTCGCTAAATGTCAATAGTATTTAAGATCATGCAGGATAATCAGAAAAATTTCAGTGACATGCGCTTACACATCATGCTAACGTAGAACATGAACATAACGTCTAGATCATGACGCAATGTTACTGGAATGACATACATCGATTTGTCTACAGCATGTTACTATTTATAGACTTGTGCATTTTATACTGTTGCTTTGCTTGAAATATTAGATAGATTTGTTGCGTTTTGTACATCCATGCAAATTATGCTTGCACATTGTTGAAAATAGTCTAAAATAAATAAACCGAAAATGAGATTTTCCAATTAGTCAGTCATAAACACACGTGTAAGTATGATGTAAAAAATATGAGTGAACAATCAAAAGTAGGATAATGAAGCCTGAACGTACCATGAATAAATTCTATAGGATTAGTCGTATTATACGAATGTCGATTCAGATCGGATTTTGAAAACATGCTGACGGACCAGTTTGTCCACCAGCTGGATTTTGTTTTCGAGTTGCATTCACTTCCCAAATCCGAGCCGTCGCACACTTCTATTCCATGTGCGCTGAAGTTCAGACGTCCAAAACTGAGAATGGATTTCCTACATTTGTCTCACATGGTGTTGATTGATTAATACCGAATCAATTAAACAAAACATTATTTCAGTCAAAAAATGTATAAATGTTTGAATATGTGGACCGAATAGCACACACGATTTGATCATAATTGAAAAAAACTGTGCACAAAAAAAAAGTAGAATGTGACAAGATCGTTTCAAGTATGCGAAACAAACTATATTCCGCATCAATTTATTCACTATTTGGCACTGATTGTTTCATTTCATTTCTTTCTTAATGAGGTCAATGCATTTATTTAGACGTTCGATACTGTCAGCGCACTCCTGACGTCTTTCTGCCATCTCCGGATCGTCGTGTACTTCCAGACAATCATCAGATGCGAGAATGCCGTTGATGTCTTCCGCGAATTCCTCCACAAATTTGGTGTACAGCGAAGTACGAATTGTCATCGGCACTGTATCTACTAGTCGTCGATTGGCGACCTAAAAACGAAAATATACATGCTGGTGAATAAAGTTTCCTACATTTCCTCAATTTTCACAGTATAATTGTTCTCTGAGTTGCGCGGTCAGTGTTCAAGTGGGTAAAGAGACCCGCGTCAAGAATTGTACAGTGCGCGACAGCAAGTTGGAAACTTGGCATAAATCTACGGACACGTACATTTTCCAACACCTAAAAATTGTTTACTATTAGGAAATATCGACAAATTTATAATCATCTGAAAGAGAATTTTCGGATCTATCATTTGAATGTTATTGAATTAACTGTTTTTGAAATTGGTGGTTCCTAGAAGCCCATAAACCCAAAAGCCCCAAATTTTCTTTGACTTGTTTTGACAAGCGCATAAATCAATTTGAAACATTCTCCTTGTGATATTCAAAATCGTCACAAGATTGGCTTTCAGAAAATATATAGCTTGACAGTGTTTTCTCGAAGTTTATAGGCAATATTTTGAAAGTAGTATAGATAGAGAATGTGGCGATTTTTTCATTTTCAGAATGTGTTGCAATAATAACAGAAATAACGCTGTTAAATAACTGGTGGCATTTATCTACCTCAAAACTAGTGTTTTCTGCTTTTGTTGGGTAAATATGAGGCCCTTCTAAGAAATATTCTGAAAATGAAAAAATCGCCACATTTTCTATCTATACTACTTTCAAAATATTGCCTATAAACTTCGAGAAAACACTTTCAAACTATATATTTTCTGAAAGCCTATTTTGTGACGGTTTTGAATATCACAAGGAGAATGTTTCAAATTGATTTATGTGCTTGTCAAAACAAGTCAAAGACAATTTAGGGCTTTCGGGTTTATGGGCCTCTAGGAACCACCAATTTCAAAAACAATTAATTCAACAACATTCAAATGATAGATCCGAAAATTCTCTTTCAGATGATTATAAATTTGTCGATATTTCCTAATAGTAAACAATTTTTAGGTGTTGGAAAATGTACGTGTCCGTAGATTATTGCCAAGTTTCCAACTTGCTGTCGCGCACTGTACTTAGCGAAGAGAAAATATTCACCAATAATTTGCCAAACCTTTGGCTTTCAATCTTGATCGAAGTTTTTGAAATGCGATCGAGTTTGCATGTACCGTATTATGCTAGTCTGTTGGTTTAACTGACTGATATCGTTGTAGAGTAGGAAGGTGAAACACTAGAAATATCAACCATAGATTATCTTTTAAAATTTCAGTCCGATGTTAATGCTGGATCTCTAATCTATGTCATACTGCACAAGCAGAGTCAAGAAAATGCGCAATCATCTGAAGCAGTGGCGCATTTATAGGAGAGGCCATCGGGCCATGCCCCCCCCTCAGGAATTAGTCGCAGGTTTCTGCAACAATCACAGTTACGAATTCTGCAGCAGAACGATCTTTCACCGCTCTAAAACATGTCCAAAATTATTTGCGATCGAGAATGGGAGAAGATTGATTAAATGGATCAGCCCATCCTTATCTAAACAGAGACATTCAGATCAGTTGTAACCAACTGTTACATGACTTTGCAATGCGGAGTAGACGACCATCCTGATTTTTTTGTAGGCACACATTGTATATTTTAGACTGGACTCTCCTGAATTCCAAGACTATTTCTGTTTCATTTGTAACCTACAGATTTGAATTATAATTTGGACTTGTATAAAACTACCAAAAGTTTGGCATAGCTGCTTTTTTAATTTTTTTGCACATTATTTGACTGAGGAAGATGCTATCAGTGTAGTATAAATATATCATATATCAATACAAGTCAGTATAGGATAGATCAAATTATTTCGAATCAATTCAATAAAGTAGTGGTATAATTTGTAAATATAATTTGTGCCCCTCCTGGAGGAAATTCTGAGTACGCCACTGCGTGCAAGTATAACATCGCCATACGAAGAAAATTGTAGTCATGATGGATCGAGGCAGGAAAAATTGTGAATTTCCATGTGACTATGTCCAGCCAGTAAGCCATGCTGTAGTTTGATTATGAACATGCTGTGAATGCTACATTGCTACTTGCACAAATACAATAGTCAAAATATTGTTCAGCCTGCTGCTGTTATCATTCACAAACTTGTTTTACTTTTATAATGAAATTAACTTACCGTTAGATACGCTTTTATTAGTTTCTGCATTGATTCTGCATTGTGTTTTTCTTCTTCCTCCTCTACACCACCGTTCATTTGAAAACTAAGATCAATCACAGAACTGGAATTCGATCCCTTGTCATCAGACCCTTCTTTGAATTTTTCTGGAAATGATATCACAATGTCACCTATCAAAAAATGTATCTTTAGAAAATATTCATTCATTCGCACAATTGATGATTTGAATTATAATGAACAATTGCAGCTTCATGTATCAGATGCTAAGTTTCAAATGGCGAGCATGATGTGAGACTTCGCACTTTGCGCTCAATTCTATGGATGTCATGTCCCCTTGGAATAGTTCGTTATTATGGCACATGCACGCCTTGAAATCGACGGGTCAAGAAAGCATCACGATCTTAGTGACTATGATACAGAGTTGGAAGTGAGTGGTGGGTCATGGGTCAGGTGGGTCGTGTCAGACCTCGTTGACCCACTTCCAACCAGTTTGACCCATGATAGATTTGAAAATCTCAAATACAGTAAACTTCATTTATTCGTATTATTATCATTCATGAAAAATGATTGAGTCAGTGTCACTGAAAGGGGTGATGAATGCACACAGTCGAAATATACAACACCATTGACTTTCATACGCCTCATACAGTTTCGAATGGGGGCGGAATTTACACAAATTAAAGGCTCGAAGACAATTGCTGCTGTCTACTGAGAGATGTTGGTTGGTGGAGAGAAGTTGTTTGAGTACAATTGTGTCTGCTCGATTCTCTGTCGCTATGTCTGACGACACCCAATGATGTGTGACCTTGATTTCAGGGATACAGCTACTGAAGAAGTCAGGTATTCAGAGGTATTATTAATCTTGAAAATTTTCTTGCAATGCCAGCTGACCTTCGTTTTGTTTGTTTCGTTTGATTTGTTGGTCTTTCGTAGAAAATGTCCTCTGGTA
>CAJQUW010001422.1:0-18585 GCA_907163375.1 Prostheceraeus crozeri | reverse complement strand
ATAATCAAACTATTGAGTTGACTATCCTCAGTTGAAAAATGGAAACAGACCTGAATAGCTGCCATTTTATGGAATATCAGGAATTATCAGCACGCCTAGTTCACATCTCTCAACATCGACACAACTCCTAGTGGCAGCCATGTTCGGGTAAATTTTAGATTTGCAAGTAGCAAGTTAGTGTGTTTTAAAGTGTTATTTAATGAATGCGCGACGAAATTTCACCAACTTGCTGCCTTCATGGATAAGATTTTTTCGAAGATTATGATGACTCCAGACTTGTGTATTTACAATACATCATTAAAGATGTGCAAATCTTAATTATTTCGCTGTGCCAGATTTTCAGCAATGTTACATCATCTAAGCCTCCAGGCTTTGATTAAGACAATCGGACAATCAGATGCATTTAGAAGTTCAATCGGCATTTGCGCAGTCATTATGTGAAATAATAACAAAAAGAGTTTTGATGTCACGAATGCATAACCAAGTGATGCACAAACTTCAAAATGAAGATGATTATTTGAACACTGGCCTTCGAATGCTGGATTTTGTGATAATGCATAAGTTGAGAGTTGTCAGTTTATTAAAAAGTAACCTTACACTCAGAGATGGAAGCTGCCGGACCGAACCTGAACGGCCTGTATTTTAGTACCTTTAGGCATTGAGCGAAGATCTCACCAGGCCAGAGATTTCTTTGCCTGAAAAACTTCTTTTTATCACTCAATTAAACCAATTTAATTTAGCTATTATTTGACTTGATAGTTATTGCATCTTTAAGCATTTTGGAAGTGATTTTAGTTAACAGAGACATTTAGGTTGATTTTGATAATGCATGCAGTCAAACCTCGTTAAATCGGACTGATATAATTAAAACTTTCCAAGAGCAATCCTTTCTTTTCAGTTGAATACCTTTGCTACTATGCAATAATAATCGGATTATTACGGTTCATGTTGTGCATTTAATTAAGACTCTCTCTAAAATAATCAAGATCTGGCATTCGAGGTATTACCGGTACATTTAATTAACGAGTTTTGCGGTAATTTCATCTGTTATTGTTATCATGTATGTCAACTGATTCTACAATAAAATATCATTCTCTTTTTCACCGATAAACCAGGGAACCCTAGTTGTCTCCGCTTCGCTACGCCCAGGAAGTGGCAACGAAATTTGATCCCTACGACATGAGGCTGAAATGCCTGTCTCTACATATTTCTTAAATAATTCAAAGAAATATATTATCTACCATGAATTAAGTTATTTTCCATTTTAATCATTGTAACAGCAACCCATAAAAAGGAAAGACGTATGGATTTCATACTTGTTCATTTATGTGTGACTGCAATATTAGAAATTAACTCACTATAATATCAAAACTATGAAAAATCTATTGACTGACTACAAATTTACGTCGTTTGTAAGAAGAAGAAGCGGACAATCTGGAATCACTCATCTCTATTGCATAATTTTTTACGAAAACGTTAAATGCATGAAACAATACGCGGGAAGAAAGCTGTTGAAGGTTACAATCACAACATGTTTTATCAAACATGAACTCTTTGTTAAACGCTTTTAGGGTTATATGACTTAGTACCATTATAACCGAACCAATATAGAATAAATCACTCTGAAACTCATTATCATCTCTGATATGTCCAAATACACAGTAAGCGTATGAAGTTAGGGAATAAACGAAGGATGAAGGACATTTCAAACCGCCTCTGCTTCGCAATTGGAGTAAGAAAGTATCGGACTCATCCAATATATTTGCGTCATATTCTATGTCCAAAAAGTCAGATTCTGTGAGGAAGTCGTTGCAGTTGGTACACTTGGAACGCTTGCTCAATGTGTAAGCAACATAGCCACCGACATAAAGTATAATGTTCCTGTCTGTTGAGGATAACAAATTAAACATAGACGAGACGTTTGCAGTAATATTGTATGAATAAAGTTCTAGTAATCTTTCATCATCGTTGAAATATGCCAAGTCATTCAATTTAAACTGATGAAACTTTAAAAGAGATGACACACGGATTTTCTTTTTCGGCTTGAAGTACTTGTCTTACAGAAACCAGAAAATTTCCTCCGTGGAACTGTCTGTAGCGTCCAAATCGACGCTCTATCCAGTCGTTCACCATCACTCCGGGGAACACAGTGGTGAAGTTACATTCATCAATCAAAAAATTATCACTTCTGCCAAAGTTTTGCAACATTGTTTCACTGCAAAAAACGTTGGTTTCGACAAACCAGGTAATTTAGAATTTTCCCATTTATCAAAAAATCGGCATACTGTTGCAAAAGAAGTATTCGATAATCATTTTTTTTGGATTGGATTGGCATCTGGAAGTTGCTTATGTTTGCCTTTCGACGGTGATTTTATATTCCAAATTGTCCATAATCTATTGATCAGTTTACAGAAAATAATGAATCCATTCGATGAATTATAATGCTGGGCCGCAGCGATCGTCGATTCATCAAATAACGAAGCAGCCCATGATACATTCGTCTTTCAAGACTTTGCGGATTTAAAACGCGTTTGTTCAATTTATAAGCAATTCTTGAGGAAGTCCAGATTCTGTCTCAAATATATTGTTTGCATCAGAAATATCTGCAGTATGAATGTCATGGCAATTGTGAAAATCTGGAAACTTGAACACTGTTTTCGTTGTCCAATTATTGAATATGTTCTTAAAGTTATGAACTGGATCACAAAGGAGAAAAAGAGGGTTCTCCAGAAATCGGATTGCTGATCTGAAGTTGCATTTATCTGACAATAGAGTCAATATTAATTTAGCGATTCACGCAGCTGTTATCAAAAACACAAAACACAGGAATCAATCCAGAATCGTTGATGAGTTTAAGGTTTCCTCAAAAATAATGTATGCAAGTCAACCGCTGTCAAAATGGCTGTAGGAGCCAAACACACCACATCCTGAAAATCACAAGTAAGAAGATTTCACAAGACAAACGCACAGACAGTCGTTGCAAGAGCTGCGATGTATTTCCAACGCCATACAATTTCCTCCACTGAATTCAATTTTACGTTTGACGTAAAATCTCATCGATTACACAAGATCACGGATTTTTCTGTCGATGTCATATTAGTAACTTTAGTTTGTAAATATTTTCACCTATGGTGGTATCATCCGTGTGAATCAGACAAACGGAGATGACAATCTCTGCAAATGACGTTGCTTGGCATAGTTAAACAGGAAGTTCACGTAAAAAATCATATGCGCTCGACCTGTGATTGTTTAAAAAGATACATGAATAGACAGCATTTCAGGAGAATACGTTGGTTTATTTTTTATCAAGAGCTGTAACTGTTCGGAAATAAATGACACTTTTGAATAACTTTCATCGTCGTTTTTGTATTCAGAATTCTTTAATCAATTTTTCGCAAATAGAAATGATGCTGCTTAACATACTTTTTGAATCAACTTCATTGTTGGATAGATTTTTCGCGCAACGATTGTGAGCAGATTATCAATTTTGTGAAAAAAGCGAAATCTCCCCGCGCAACTATAGACTGCCAAATGAACGCAGAAGTATACCGTCGACCGAGGCACTAAAATTAAGATCACAAGTAATGGTCAATGATTTCACTATTCTTGGCACATCACAGTCAACACGAATAATGTAAAATGACAGACTAGAATTGTCAAACACTTGTACGAAATCTTTAAGATGATCGGAGGTGCTTTGTAATCCTTTAAATCTGAAAAGCAACCCACCACACTATCTTCGGAAAGAAAAGAAGATGACAATTTCTCCATTTCATCACATGCTTTTTGTTGACGATTTGACATTAAAACAGTGGAGGATCTTTTATGGAGGAACATGGTGGGATCGATGTGGTGGAACTCCATCAAATATTGAGGGATGCGCCGTTTCGTTTAGTCTTCTCTTACCGTAAACGTCGAGGTCAGTCGTCGTTTCGCCATTTGTTCTTATCCAAAGAATGACAATAAAAACTATTTTTTCGTTCGAAGTGCCGAGAGCAAACTCTAACAAATTGTTACAAGAATTATTTCTAAGAGAATTAAGATGCCTTTCTTCCCATTTTCGAGGGATAGATCTTATCCATTTCTCCAGTAACTCAGTCGACGATGGAAATTTATGTAAGGTGATCTCTGTACATTTAGGCGTAGTGTCATAGTTAGATGTGCATTGACTGGCTGGCACACAGCATTTATAAGGCATGGAGCAAAGTCACTCAGTATCACAACACTATACGGCGACAACGATGTAAATGACAGAACGATGGCAATGCAAGTAATCGATACGTACACACATTCACACGCACGATATAGCAGTCGAGTTAATGAGTCAGCCTCAAGTCGTAGGCGTGCGGTCTGAGATATCTCGAATGTCACTTCCTGGGCGTAGCGAAGCGGAGACAACTAGGGTTCCCTGGATAAACGAATATGTGACCCCTGCACGCAATAAGGTGATTCATGAACCACTAGAGAGAGGAAATTTCATTGCCATCAGCTGTGACCACCAGTAGGCGAAACAATTCATGGCGGAGACTTCAGACCGGTCGCCGGACGGTACCGGCCCGAAAATCTCGGCCGGCTTACTACTCTGCTAAGTCATACCAAGCCAATCAAAGTTGTCAAAGTACGAGATAATGACGGATTTTCCCTACCTGCCTACCTATGAGGCGCTGAGACGCGGTCTTCATCAGTCGCTAGAGGGTTGATCCAGAGCCAATTCTTTTGCTCGCAACTCGTCCTTCCATCGCGTGTGTGGACGGCCTCGTGGTACTCTCCATCCGTGGGCTGCAGGTTCGAATTCAAAGCATGCGTCCGAGCCAACGAAGTCGTCACTGACGTGGTAGGCGTGGCAACGGCGTTGGTGAGAACGAAGTCGCAGTTCCTCAGTACTGATGTGATTATCTAATGTTGATGACACGTCGCTGGGCAGGTTTGTCGAAGTCCATGAGTCCTTATGCATGAGGGACAGAAAGAGTCCATGTTTCGGAGAAGTTCCGAAAGAACACTTGCGTTCTAAATTCTCATTAAATGGTCACAGCGTCGACTACTGCCAAAGAATCTTTCTGCTTAACTTGCTGATATTAGTGGACATCTCTTTATTCTATGTCGAGGCGAACTGGCACTCTGTGATTGTCATGAGCAAAATTGTTTGTGTTGCAAAATTCGTGTTGTGAAATCCCTTCCTTTATATTTAGGATACAAAAACCCACATTGGAAATACAATTGCAGGCACGTGGTCGTCCTTGGACTGACATCGTGATTTCTGCTAAAAGTTTGACCTACGACATTCCCTCATTCCCTTTGATACATTTGATTGCTTCTTCACGTGAACACGTGAATTTTTCTGCTTACTTTTACAGACAGTTGTCAAATTGGATTTTTCATAAGATAGTCAATCAGACAATTAAATAGTTCCCAGATGCTCCTCTTTTCCGGATGAAGACAATTTGTCATCTCATTTCATCCTTACGCAGAGTCGGAGTGGAGGAGCTTTTGAAAATGAATGATCTTCTCTTGTAGCCCCAATTGAGCGCAGCATTAGGCAGATTGGCTTTCTGTCTGCAGAGTCAAAAGCTGCCTTTAAGTCCATAAATCCGATGCATTCTCACTTCCATATCAGCACTCATACGCCCTTGCTGTCAATAGACTGAAAACCAGCGGAGAGAAGCAACAAGGTTGAGGATGGCTGTGATGATGCATAGCAACTTTTGCACGGTAAATTTGAAGATCTTCCCCGATTCCGAAAAAAGGCACCACGCGATAGTTTGAGCAGTCTCTAATAAGGATCATTCGTTATTTACAAATCTTATTACTTCACTCCCCCAAACAACTCCTGTGAGCCAATGAAATATGACATCCAATTCACTTTTGAGATTTGTGCCATAATGTTGTATGTAGGCTATGCCAGGAGGTTGGTTGCTATGTAGCTTCTTTGGGTGCTCTTCTGACATAGTTATTGACTCGGTTGTGCACAAAGGAGAATTTTGTGGAACTTCATCGCATTTTGCGGTAAATATGGATTCTCATTGACGGATGTTGATGCGATTAAGACTGTCACACTTGTGTATGTGAAGTCAACAGATTTAATATACTCATTAATGACAATAGTATAAACAGTTATGTTTTGTTTCATTGTACGTTTTTTTTGCATTCTTCTCAGCAATAGGATTTCAATCGTGTAGCTGTGTGTGAATGTCATTGGACTTAGCTATGGAAAACAATTCACAACATCTCCATTTTCCACATAACTTGTTCAGATGAGATTAACATAAGCTTTTTTGCATCTGAAACTTAGATGCTTCTGAGAAATTTTTAACTGAAAATGAATTGTCAGTTTGAAGGCATACCTTCATCCATGAACGAAGAGACAAATTGATTGTCTCAGAGGTTAATAACACAGCAGAAGGAATTCAAAATAAAAAACACAATGTTTCAAAAAGAAAAAGATCCTGAAGATCTTAATCCTGGCCTGAATCATGTAAACAAATACGTGGCCCAACTAGTTGTTCGTAGCATCGGTCAGTGCGTTCATTGCAATGGGAGTCCATCCTGGCCTTCATCTGTGGAATGAATCTGTCTATTGCATCATCCCTTTAACTGTCTCATGTCCCTTCACATTTTCATGCTTATGCTCGCTGAATGACGAGTTAAAGCTCGGGATGAATCTTTTTGCTTTTTAAACATAGTGGTTTTTATTTTCAATTAACAAACAAATTATTTCCCGATTTAAATTTTCAAAAAATGTAGTTCTTGTTGTTGCTGGGAATGTTCCTGTCGTTTTATTTCAAACCTTTCCCTGGGACAGTTCTATCAAAACACACTTTCAGTGCCATTTTGTAAGAGCATCTTCATTCTGTTAACCACGAACCTTGACGATGAGCTTCCGAAACGGATGATTTCTTAATGTTGTCCTTCATTCCTTCATTTTGTGCCGTATTGAAAGTTGAGATTGAAACTGCTCGGCATTCAAATCATAAATCTAGCTTAACATTCAGAAATGTTAGGAAACTTCTCGTCACTGTGAGCGAGAGTTCTTTAAAACTTTAACATATTTTTGATACTGGAATGGCAGCATGTGTTCTGACGCAAATGTGTAACTTACTTTTGTTTAACTTACAAAGGATTGCAACAGATAATCCAGAGAAACATTATTCAGACGTTCCATTCTCACCGAAAGTTTATTTTGAGCGTGTCAAACTTGACTTAAACTAACTTTATGTGAGTATTGAATTAAAATGATCGATTTTAATTGATTACTGATTAAGATGGGTCGGCCATTATTTCAATGGTTTGTGAGAACTAAAGACCTTGTGTAGATTTTCGTCTCGAGCTCCCTCATGATCACCGCATCAACTGATCAGGATATTGCAGCGTCAGATTGTGGCTTGATAATGCGATGCAGGAAAATACCTTAGATTGAGAAATTAAAGGAATTGCTGATCATCTGCGCTTTTAGTTTTTTATAAATATTTAAAAATGGAATTGCAAGATTACTTTGAGAGGAATGATAATCTCTCGATGGCTGCCTCTGCTTTCAAAGCTTGTATTTAGTAAAAAAACACACTTTTTGGGTTTTATGGAGTGTGAATACAAAATCATTTTACATTGTGAAAATATTATTACTCGATATTTCTTTTTTCTACTCGAGTCAAAATGCCATTTATTAGTTGACACGGATGAAATGCATGTCATTTCGACCAAAAATCCCTCGAAATTCCAAAATTAGTTTGATAAAGCGATGACAATCCACTGAGCGCATGTTTTCTGTTCTTAGGGTATGAAATTCCCAAACATGTAATGAATAAAATTTTCCAGTACTTTCGGGTCAGAGTTTCCTCTAATATCTTACCAAGATTTGACATTTAATACTTCGTGTGGTTCATCGCGGAGGCGTTAAGAGAAGTACTTCACCAACAGTCATAGAAGTGGATAATAGTACACTAGAATGGAAGTTTGATATCTTGTCCATGTACAATGATGGCACATGGAAAAATCTATGGTTTGTAGATCAGATTCGAACTAACATTGTATCATAGTGAAACTATTTGCCAAGTTGGTTGTGGAAGTTGTTGACACCTAATTACAGGATTTTCATGAAGAGAATTGCAAGTGAGATGGCGGCATTGTTTCATGTGAAATAGCCTACTATTCCATGGATTAATATAGTGTGTCTATTTGTAGCAGTCATTGACAACAATTTTCCAACTTTTCAATATTGGAATGCGAATAAAAAAGTGGTTCATAAAGTCATAATTGAAAGTGGTCGGTATGCTGTTTGTAAGAACATCTGAAGAATTCACAGATAGAAAGTCTAATTATTGGATAATTTCTTCTTCAAGCGGCTAAGAAACCTGGCGCTTTCTGGAATAAACACATCGAAAGTTTCTTTACCGACAATCATTTCTCAAATAAATGAAATGTCGCTGAACTTTTCAATTAAATCATTAAATGACACATGTGATATTTTGGAAGCTGATATTCGAATGCATGTAGAGATTTTGAAAATTATTCAAATTTAGTGAACAGGGGAACCCTTTAAAGTAAAATGAATACTCTAAGATTTCTTGGCCTCTGATTTCAAGCTGGAGTTATGCATGTTCTGTAAATCGACATTACAAGTTGCGTAAGAGTCTGATTATACTACTGATAGATTATCGGAGCGATATTTCAAAATGATGAACGTACAAAACGTTTAAAAAGATTTCCTTCTTTGTCATCCTGTCGGCGCAGCATTTTGTAAATTCACTATTGCTTTTGAGTACATGGTCTTTGGACAAGGGCCAACAATCCAGATCACGAATTGTTCTGATAAATATAAATACCAATCAAAAAACATGGAAGCCAGATCGCACAAGTTGCATTTTGCCCCAACTAAGTTCCCCCGGCGTGTGCCATAATTTTCATGCAATTTCCATTCTAGGACTTTCTATGGTATTGTTAATTTCTATGCCAACAGTTGACTTGAATAATTCCTCCTTCTCTTTCAGGAGTTCACCTGACCGGGATGTACATCAATCCAGCCAATGCCACAACACAAACTTTCGGATGTTCAGGATCTGAGCCATGGGAACACATTGCTGTGTATTGGTTCGGGCCGTTCAGTGGAATTTGGATATCATATCGCCTGTACAACCGACTTCGCCTCATCAATCCCTACAGCCTCCTGGGCAGGCAGGCAACGCCTACCAGTTGTGTTTCGTACTCAGTTCCGTCCAGTCCTTATCCTGAACCGGTGCCGGAAACAAGTATTAGACACAGAGTTGTTGCAAACGTTGAGCGGACTGAAGGCCTTGTCAATTAGTTGTCTTTGAGAACTTGACATTTGACAGCTGTATTTCAGACGGCTGTTTTTATCTCTGTATCATTTTCTATACGACGGTGGTAGAGCAGATTTGAGAGATTTCCGTTCCTTATACGTTGCCATTCGTGCCAACCGTTGCATTTCCAACAGTTAAGGTATTGATATTCATTTCCGTATGTGCATTTGATGACTATTTCTTTAAATACATTTTCGAATAAATCAGCTGATATTTTTCTTCCGAGAATGTGCTCTAATGACATTGGCAACTGCATCCAGGCGACCTCGGAGAATCGAATTTACAATTCTGTGCCTCTGGCTTTTCACGAGGTCGAAAAGATGTTTCTCAGCAGGCAATTCATACTTCATGGTGGTGCCGGGAACAGGGCGTCTAGAAAAATCTTTTCGGCCTCGTGAAAAGCCAGAAGAATTGAATTGTGCATCTAATGACAGAATATCTGTCTCAGGAAACAGAATAATAACAACAGTCGTTGAAAAAATCGAATAACTTTTGTTATAGTGATTCGGCATTTACTCTAATTAGCAAACAATTAGTGATTTAATGCATTTGTTTGTATAATCTAAATTTTAAACGCATTTTGCGCAGATCATTTGCAAATAAGTCAATCAAGCAGCAATAGCAGTAATTTAAGTTATCACATCGATATCAAGACTGCTGACACCGAATAAGGCAGTTGCAGGTTTATATCAAAGTAAGTATATAAGAAACTGAGAGCCAAATGTCAATTTCTCCACTGTCTCATCTATAAAGCCATATTATTCAGAAATGACACGTTAAATCAAAATTGATGTGAAAAATGAATAAAGCAGTAAATTTTATGTAGGAATCACTAGAAAAATGAAGTGTCACCAAATATTTTGGCCACAGCGACTTCTTGAAATTGATGAATATAAACATCTGGAAATTATCTTGGCGAAAAAAGATGGCGGATTTGTCGCCACTAAAAATACATCAGAATAATAGGGAGTTTCCACACTTGATATATTTAAACACTTTGGTTTATATAGGCCTAGACTTCATACATGAGCATGCAGGTGTGCCTATGAAGTATGCACTTCCACTGCGCCGACTCGTTCGACAAACTCCCCGGCTTCACTCTGTCAGCTACGCAGTAGCGCTGGATTTACAGAAAATGCGCTATATCAACACTTAGACTGCTGACTCTTTCTGACGTCCTTTAAATTAATTTAGTACGCCTACCGGTGTGTTCATAATTCTAGTGACGCTTTTTTGACAAATTATTTGCATATGTTTATAACGAGATGTCATGAATACAGGCAAGTGTTGAATCCAATTCAGGGATGGCAATTTTCCGTTTTTACGAAATTAGTCTAGGCCTAGTGTAAGTATTTCAAACTTACGCATTCAAACCCCGGTTTTTACCGACTTTTTCATGGGTGATGCGATCACTAGGTGACATGCCACTCTCAATACGCGTAATTCACGCGTAAACTACGCGCAATTGCACATTACCCTAAACATCCGTGGCTATGCGTGACATTGCTGCAACCAAAGTGTTTAAATGGCTGCAACAACTTTCTGCAGTCCTGTGCGTCTCATGTGTCTGCATGTATCAGAGGCTAAACAATGTGATCCCGCCCAGAACATGAACGTTGCCCGGTCGTACGAAGAAAGTACGGATTTAAAGTTCGAGTACTTGAAATAAACTTTAATGAAACGTTCGGATGGCTACTATATTCGTCCGGAAAAAAACCAGTTCCGGACGTCCGAGTTGAGTACGTTTTTCAAACATTAAAAGAACTAGCCGCACTGAATACGTACCTACACATAAGAATAGCTGTCGAATTGAAAACAGACCAATTGATATAAAAAAACATAATATTTTCATTGATATGTTACATCACCGCACATATTTCAATCATCAATATTGCAAGGCACACAAAACTTCACAATTGAGTTCTCTCGATTGTACAAACCGACTCGATAATAAAAAACTCATTGTACATATTTTTTGACATTGAATCTTACTACCGAACTATCTATACAGTCACTTTTTCAATTTTCATCAATATTAAAAAATGAGGAACAAAGAAAATTAACAATTGGAGCTAGCTACAACTTGACATCGATTGATATAAAAAAACTTTATACACTATTTGATTGAATGTTACATACCAACTTTATACCGTAAAACTGTTCAATCATCACATATTAAAAATGAAGGAAACAAATAAAATTATACAATTGGACGCTCACTTGACACACCCGCCGATTGATAATAAAAACATTATACATCTGTTGATTGAAAAGTTTACATACCAACTTTAACGATAACTGTTCAACTCATCACTAACCAATAAGAAAAGAATGAGGAACCAAAGAAAAATAACAATTGAGATTCACTGAAAACGCGGATGAGTCTATATAAAAAAAAAAGCAAATTATTTGATTGAAGTACTGTTCAATCATCAATATTTAAGAATTAGCGTAACATATTAAGAAGCTTCACTTTTAATCATCTAAAACCATTTTCCTGAGCGTGACATGAGAATACAACCATGAATGGTTGATTGAAAGCTTGACTACCCATCACGGAGTGTTTGTTTGGAATAATGACGGTACTACAACTAAATAAACTTTGCCTTCAGAACCCTCCGAATCCGAAACACATCGAACCGATCTTTGTGTATATGAGAATCAATCACTAGATACAGCCTAGAGCTACTCGATAATAAATCGGTAGCTGGAACGATAATTGCAAACCGCGTCTTTTTTACGATTGGACAACAAATCGGTTTTTCCACAAGGACATCAGAGATACCGGATGTGACCGGACTTTTGGGTCTACGCGCGTGCCTTGAATCACAGGCAACAATAGAATGATTTGTCAGATAATTGGACAATGTTGTCGGCGAAACTGATTTTCTTACTAACTCACGGACTGTCCTCCAAGGCCACCTAGTAGAATAGAATTGCCTTATATTGAACGGCCGGAGCCCAGGGAATAGAGACAAGTCCACTCCCAATGTTGCTTGTTAGGCTTCTTTTCGAATCAGGGAATGTCATAACGCAACCGCATTTGCAAAAGCGCATTACGACGGCGCTAATGCTTCTTTTTTTCCAACTTCTCCATAGTTAAGCATTTCATCATCCGTGACGACAAACTGAAACACAAAAATTAGGTTTAGTACGTAGTTGACCAAATACGCGGCGAGACGATTAGTCATTATCGTTTTGTCCAAAATGAGTAAGCAAAAATAGCAGTTCTCTCTAGAATACTTTTTATGGTCCGAATTATAAAGTTACGTTAAAATGCAGCTTTGACAAGGGCCTTCGGCGTCCACCGGCCTTCTCTCGGTCGACTGTTATTTGCTTGTGTCGGTTTTCATTGTTAAACTCGATAACACTCACGCGAACACAAACATTTACCGAATCAAAAAAACAATCACAACAGCTTCCAGCCCCCGAAAATCCATAGAAAAACACAGAACTACCGCATAGTACAGTCTGTCTACACACTTCAATCACCTCCACAACCACTAAGACGCACAACACACTTTCTTAATATCACTCAAACTCTTTATTTTAACAGGTTAGTATAACTACCAACAAGCCATGAGATAGCCATCATGTTAAGAAAATTAACTACCACAAGAGTAACGGTCGGACCTTGAAACAAAATCGTCTGTAACTTAGCTGAATAATTTGACCCCATAGCACGCACTAATTGCCATAGCTTACACTAGGTTACTCAAAAGCTGCAGAGGAGTCTTTTCTAAAAAACAATCCTGTAACATAAAAGTCAAAAGAACGATTAAGGGACGGGGATACAAGGAGCCCCAGATCATCTAGCGTTAGTTATTAAAACCCTCATCAGAAACCGTTCACACGTCTCATTCTGAAATTGTCAAGGTTGTATTTGATCAAGAAAAGTAGATTGAAGGGAGCCTGATTTCCAAAAGCCGAACGAAGAACGAACCAACGCCACGTGCGCGACCGAAGAAACTAGTCGACCGAGTAACTGTGCGACTAGTGTTCTAAGCTCACTTGATATGGCAGGTGGAATAGTACTCTGCGTGTGCTTCGGGAGAAGAACCTCTCGGGGCTTTTCGGTACGCACATCATTTACTTGTACAAGCTTGCTTCTAATTTCTAACAAACGAAATAATAGGATAGGAAAGGACCTAGTGAAGCCACCGTCCCCCGTCCTGACCGGAACAGCGGTTTTGCCAACTTGTTTAGCATGTTATGTTGTTAGCGGTTGCAACAACCTGTGTAAATAAAGCTTATGACAAATCGAATCGAAATAAGCTTGTTGTTGGTAAATAAGTTAGTGTCTATCTATAGTCGTTGCCTAGCATAACAAAAAAGAAAAATGTTTTCTCTTATGGTTGGGGCGCTGACAAATTTGAAATCAGAAATTTTTGAATAGGGGAGAGTGGGGCAAGTTGGGACACGGGGCAAGGTGGGACACAACGATTTTCTCTGGCTGTAAAGATATTTGATATCTGAAATTTATGTCAGGAATTTCTCACAGCCATACTATTCTCTGATTGGTTATTCGATGTGACTCCATCAATCCAACCAGATGAACTAGACAAACCGTCACAGCTGCGCTGTTTTTTTATAATACTACGCTTGCTTCGAGTGCATCTACATTCCCTCAAGCCGTCTTCCTGTGCGTGACAAGTGAGTTAACCGAACTATTCATGTTTTAAGTTACGATTAGAAGTAGGGCGGAAAATATATTCACTTTATCAGACATAGAAATACAATAGAGAACAGTTTAGTGAAATGGGGCAAGTTGGGACATTATGATTGGGGCACGTTGGGACAGACGACGTTGGTGTCCCAACTTGCCCCACCTTACGGTACTCTGAAAAATCAGCTTCAGGCTTGTGTTATTTCAACAATCTATTTATAGACAATCGTACATATGTATATACTGAATATGTATTAATATATATAAAAGTTCGTTATATACTGAACCAACGAATATGCACCGATAAGTTGAATGACTTTAACGTAGGATATATTATTCAGTTTTTATTGTTCGGTACTTAATTCGGTACATTATTATTTTGTAGATCAAATATGGTTAGAAATTATGTTCGGAAAACAAAGCCCAAGGAATGGAAGGATCCTGATAATATTTCGATTGCCGTGGAAGCCATCAAAAACAAACAAATGTCGCTTAGATCTGCTGCATCTACTTATGGCATACCTAAAACCACTCTAAGTCGCTTTGTTTCACAAAATCGCATTCCAACAAATTCAGGGAGATTTTCCATAGTACTCGGAGACGATTTAGAAACTCTTTTAAGAAAATATATTTTAGAACTGAATGACAGATTCCTTGGGTTTGGTACTATTGCTCTTAGAAAATTTGCGTACGATCTTGCTATCGTCAATAAATGCCCATACCCGGAGTCATGGGACAGAGATAAAGCTGCAGGAAAGGACTGGTTATGTGGATTCATTTCACGTAGCCCGAATATTTCATTGCGTCAGCCAGAGGCAACGAGTATAGCAAGGGCAGCAGGCTTCAATGCTGTTGTTGTTAGGAAATTTTTTGATTTACTTAGGGAATTATACAGCCGCTTTAATCTTACTTCAAGCCAAATATATAATGTTGACGAGACCGGAATTTCGACTACTCAAAATCCAGGAAAGGTTTATGCTGCCAAGGGTCAGAAACAAGTGGGCAAAGTGGTCAGCCAGGATCGTGGCAAAAATGTTACTGCAGTATGCTGTGCGGGAGCCGCTGGTCAATATGTGCCTCGAATGTTTATTTTCCCACGTGTTCGTGCAAGACCAAATCTTATTGCTCACGCCCCTCCAGATTCAATAGCAGCTTACCAACCGAACGGATGGATGACTGCTGATATATTTCTTCAATGGCTCAAGCATTTTGTTGAATTTGTACGGCCGACAGAAACCTCACCAGTTTTATTGCTTTTGGATAACCATAGCAGCCACCTGCAAGTTGAAACACTGACATTCGCCAAAGAAAATTATGTTGAAATGTTAAGCTTCCCCCCACATTGCAGTCATAAACTGCAACCTCTTGATAGATCAGTTTATGGGCCTCTTAAAGCATCTTGGAATTCAAACCTGAAAATAGCTTCACGTTCACTTCAGACTATGTCCGTCATTGATGCCACACCTTCAGACTATTGAATTTTGTTTCAGAAATTGACGGGCATTTCCAAATCGTAACGGTCGGGACATTTTGTCCATGTCTCATTTTATGCCCTAAGTTTCACAGAAATATGTATTTTTCGTGCTCCAAGGACTAGGCAATTAAGAATAATGATTAGAATAAGACAATGATTCTTTGTTTACTTTCACTTGTAGTTTTATACATTAAGCTATGAAAATAGAAGACTTGGAATAATCAATATACTGTACACTAGTTGTGCAAAATATCTGAAAAGAAGTACTATCGATAAAATCTTACCAAATTTTGTCATTTTTCACCCGGTAAGATTAGCAGTCTACTTACATTTACATTTTATATTGTTCATCTTTCTTGATTTTAGTTACACCCGAATATCAATTTTTCATGATCATTTATATTGACTCTCCGTTTTTCATAACCTTGTTTATAATAACGATACTGAAATGCAGTCAATTTTGTTATAACGTATTACCATTATGCAGTCATTTATACCGATACTCAAAAAGTAGGTTAAATCGACTTCTCAAAACAAATCCCAAATATGAATAAGGATTTAAAATTACTCGTACTTACTATATCTAGAAATCCATTAAAATGAAAGTGTAGATTTTATAGAGATCTACAACTGTAGTGTAAACCAGGAACATAGAGCAGAAGTCTATGCGTGAGGAATATCAAATTTTCCTAAGATATCTGTGACAAAAACTAATGCTGACGGTCTACACTTCATGCTTATCAATAGAAATTGACAAACTACACGACTTTTATAAGATCTCAAAAATTGCCTTGTCCGGTTTACAATACGATTTGTAGAAATACAGAAGGTTAGCATTGAGAATCTATGCATTACACATCGCTTAATGCCTAAGCAGAGTAGAAGAAATACATACATTAAACCAAATAATGAATGTCGCACTTTAGCATGATTGACTTGATAAGACGTTGTTGCCTGCGAAAATATCTACTTCACTAGTGTAATTTCCAGACAGGAATGTCGAACTTCCTGCCTGGAAATTTATATGGTTGAAATAGTTCGTCAGACAAGAAAGTGAATGCTATGATGTATATAGAAAGTTCTGAAGATCGCTTCAAGTGTTCTATGTAGAACAGGCGCCCAGAGGGCTCAGCTTCAAGTGTTCTATGTAGAACAGGCGCCCAGAGGGCTCAGCTTAGCAGGAAAGGTTACCGATTTTTGTTTGTGCTATCATGTAGCATGTACGTCAGGCCTCCCAACGAATTTTAGTGAGAATATAGGCTAAAATTATAGGTCCCAAAAAAATATATAGGCTTTTATAGGTTTTCATAATCTTATTATGTATAGGCATATTATTGTTTAATTGAAATTAAATTTATCATGTCATCAATCTTGTTCAATTACATGTGAAACTCCAACCAAACTAATATGATCGTTCACGTAAATTCGATTGCAATTAATAAGTAGGTTTATTATGAGAAGTAGATAAATTACGTAAATGACAAAGTAAAATACGTTGAAAATTGAAGTCAACGACTATCATCCAATACAAGCATTAATACGTTCAAGTGCTATTTAACTTTATGAATATTTTGTACATGTAGGGAGCTATAAAATATTGACATTCATTATAAAAAAACAACTCTATTAAAAAATTACAAACTTCTCGGTTATTGGAGAAAGCAGTCTTTGGAAATTAAGAAAAATACTTCGTGAATTGTAAAGTTTTGTACAAAATTTACTTACAGCTTTACCGAACAGAAAACTTCAAAACAAACACTTGTAAAAATGTCCAATCTTTCCACTAAAAAGTTAAAAAGTTCAACAACTGAAAATGTGACACTAGTTAAATAATCTATACAAAAAATGAGGACAAGCAAATTGCTATCACTACAGTCAACTATCTCTCATCAACAGAGTTGAAGTTCGTTATTACAGTCTTTTTTTCTTTATTGTCATTTCGTGGTAAGTTGTCATGAGCTGCCGCTTTTTATTCTGTAATTCAAGTTGCTTCTTTGCGGATGTTTCGATTTTTTCTTTTGCCAATCGCAAAAGATCTGATGCTATACTGATGCCATCCATATCATTCTTTTTTATGCTTTCATCGAGACGGGTTTGTGCATCCTTTAATAGAAGATTGGCTCTCGACGTTTCAACGTTTATGTTTTCTTCGTCTTTCGCAATAAGACATATTTGCGCGTCCATTTTTTCTATTTTTTCATCGTGTTCCTTTTCTGCTTGAATTTCTTTTTCTTCGCGTTCTTTCTTTTCCTGTTTAAGTTTTTCCGCCTTTTTCCTTTCTTCCTCCAATTCCTGTTGATACACCTTCGAAGATGCCCTCGCCACGCTGATAAAGTCTTTTGTGATGGGAACTAGAGTGGATATTTTTGATAATCATTATTGCATGTGTTAGAGGGGAAATTATTACGAGAATTATTACATTATTTGAAATGTTATGTTTACGCAGCAAGATAATGTTGTTTGTCGGTTACCCATGTTAACGGATTGACTAATTCACATCAGTTTAACCGTTGAAAAAGAAATTTACGGGTCCAATCTTGACACCCGAGATTTTCACTACGCTGTTTACCATTAAAAAACACTAAAACCAAAGGACAACATTGATAGAAACGAATTTCATTAAAACTTACCTAAAACACCGTAGTATAAAAAAGCCTTTCACCAGTCAAGATGTAACATCGACAGAAATTTTTAGAATTATAAAATGAATTCGATGCATGAACTGACACATCGATTCAAATGTATTCACTGTCTTTACGCATGTCCTATCAGGGCTGTGTTCGAGGCGGCCTATTTGAAAAGTGCCTCCGCCTCAGACCTCAGCAATAATATAGTATAATATATACCAGCTGTAGTTATAATAATAACATGGTATAAAGGTGATATGATGCTATACGATATAATTAATTTTTCGTTGTCGGTCTAGTTCTACACACTGATGATTAATCTTGCTATTCTTAACACGGTAGGCCTACGGTAGTCTACAAATTTGGTTGGGTACTGCTGTCATAGATGTTCATCTTTGACCCAAGTACCCAACCAGATTCATGCACTCCGAATTATTGAACAGTACTATAGAAGGCTACTACTGTAGTAGTAGCCTTCTATAGTACTGTTAAATAATTTGGAGTGCA
>CAJQUW010001421.1:0-10856 GCA_907163375.1 Prostheceraeus crozeri | reverse complement strand
CTAGAAGGCCCGAATAAAAAAAAATACCTACAAGTAGCCCGCACACTGAGTATCATAAGACTCATATTTCGAATGTTTATAAAATTATCAAACTTACGGAGGAATTTATGAAATCGAATTCTTTTACCTCATAAAAGTTAGAACAAATAATAGCACCAAATTTTAATTATGTAACAAAAATATCATTGATACAGATCAAACACTAACATATGTCGCATGACTGCAATTTTTGTACACTCAGTTAATAACAAAAATCATACATATGGGTCTTCATGACAACTAATGGTCTATAACATATCGCACATTGATCCGCGCGTGTACATTTTCCCACACAATAGGTAACTTTGCATTGAGCACGATCACAGGTTGTACGATTTCGACTGCAAAAACGATTTAACTCTACAGTTACCTCTCGACCTGATGGCATTCGATGAACGACAGAGTCTTGCTGGAGATTGGTGATTGGAGAAGTCAGCGTCGCTGTTTCGAACTGGCTGGAATAGATTCTATCTTTGTCTGAGCTCATTTGCAAGCGCTGACTATTAGAAACGTACGCCGATAGGTAATGCTTGAATTACAGACTTTCCTGAGTAAATAATCCCAAGCATTCCTAACGCAGCACAATCCTAAAACATTACAAAATGCGGCGTATGGCCCAGCGTCCAGTAGCCGCCAGATTTTCGTGCGGTCATTTGGCGACAACATAGGAAGACAACCATAATCTACCACCACATTTATTTTTATTGTAATAATTAAAATTGATTCTGAGCTTTTCTCTTACCACCGTCTTGACATGTCGGAGCAGAGCTGTGCAGGGTAGACAATACGTAGACTTTCTTCAATACTTTTGCTTGGTAAATGGAAAGATTCATATTTTTTGACTGCAAAATGATCGAAATCATGTAAGTCCATCTTCTGTACACTTGGCAGTTCTCGCCGGTTTGCTATAACAGTTCCAACCAAAGATGTGTGTTTGGCTAGTAGCTCTTCTGCCAATGAACAGGAGGTGAAAAAGTTATCGACGGTCACGTTGTAACCCTTTCCATAATATGGAGTCAATAGTTTCATTACAACATGATGGCCAAGGCCTGTTATTCGAGTATGATCTCTTTCCGACGTATGGATGTATCGATAAACAATGACTTATTTTCAACCTACCGCAAGCATCCAAAATTTTATCCCGAATTTGTCCGGTTTACGGGGCATAAACTGTGTAAAAGAGGACATCGTGCTTTTGTTGGCAGCAATTGTTCCATCAACAGTTAGAGACGACTCCGGAACATAGGCTTTTTGAGAATTTTCAACATCATGCGCGCGAAAGTAACTTCTGAAAAGAGTCCAAATTTATACCCGTCTTCAAACCGTTCACTTCTTGTATTGCGATTGTCGAAACGAATATATTTTCATTTATCTCCATAAAACGATTCCGTGACATCGTCGCTTTGAACATTTGGACACCCAATATCAACATTCCACATTTCCCTTTGCTGGGAAGTTGTTCTGATTTAGAGCACCTCTAAGATATAGTAGTCCATGAAAGCGTTCAAGCTCGTATTCCTCTAACTGAAAATCAGTAATCGCCGGTTTTTCCTCGCATATTCCACAGAATACTTAGCTATCATTCTTAGCAAGCCAGGATCAATTATGCATCGAAAAGCATCCACAGGTAATTCAATATTTCGACAATAACTCGTACGGTCTCCTGGTCGTGCGCGGAAAACATTTTGACTCGGTAAACGACCAGCAGTTCTGAACAGCATTCTTCCATTCGCGACCCATCACGAGACCTTAAGAGGCGGTTTGTGGGGAATCGAGGTCGAAAGCAGAAGTCCAACAAGTCATCTTCATCCGAGCTGCTATCATCACTAACATATTGATACGGTGCAACTATTATTGTCCGCCGAAGATTGATCACTCTCATCTGACAAGGGAGCCCATCGTGTCGTCAGGTTCGATATTTCGCAGTCTATGGATTTCCCTTCTCAATTCTTCTGATATAATATCGTTGTATTCATCATCCGAGAGCTCAACCAAAGATACAGCTTTATCAACAGAAAAGCGTCGCTTCATTCTCACGTTAGTTCAGAAGACGATGGAAAGCACAGTGTTACCACTGTTTTATTAACACGCAACCAAGATTCTCAGCATTGATTGGATGTGGCTAATACAATTGCAACGTGGCTGACGTTGTGATACAATACAATGTGGCTGACTGACTATCTCTTTCAATCAATGCTTCTCAATCTTCTCCCCCAAAAGCTGTTCATGCATTACGCGTCGAGCCGGTGTAATAGGCTCATTAGACTTCTTATATCAGAAAACCAAAACGCGAACACACTTCGTCAGGCAAGCATACGAAAAGTGAAAAGTAGCTAAGAATAAAGTACTATGAGTCACCTTGACTCAGTTTGGGCTTTCTAGGGTATACAAATGTGAATTCACAAATTACTCTCCAATATGCTTGCGAAAAAAGAAAATATTTGTTTACAATACTTTCGTACACGATAAAAAAATAAAAGTCACGAGAGGGTTATTGAATTCTATTGATATATGAATCACACCACATAGATGAGTATGTATATGAGTCATATGACTCAGCTTGGGCTTTCTAGTGTTAAAAAGTGTCTGAATCTCAGAAATAAGTAGCCTATGTCTTAGTGAAAATGGGGCCTACAACTTTCGGTTGACGTCCATTACTCCCAATTAAGTCCGCTAACCCGTTTCTTTTACTGAATAATGAGCAATGATCAGGGAATTCGGACAGCTATGAATGCATGCAACACAACTATGCCATGATTAACTTTACATTAGTTCAAGTGAGGCCATTCCTGGTGTATGATTAAATATCTTCAATTGCCACTGGCTTTCTCAGGAATCAAAAAGAAATCTTTGCAATACCCAATATTTCGCTATTCTTCATCAAGGGTGACAGAATGAATGACATTCATTCTGTCACCCTTGATGAAGAATAGCGAAATATTGGGTACTGCAAAGATTTCTTTTTGATTCCTGAGAAAGCCAGTGGCAATTGAAGATATTTAATGATTAACTTTATGTAGGCTAGGATTCTCAAGTCGTCGTAGTGTGAGAATGGCGATTGAGTTGTCGATCTCTCGAAGCACACTTTTTATCTAGAGAAATGTGGAACGCATCTTATTTATATAGGTGAGCATATGAGACTTATATGAGCATCACAGGCTCATATTTAGTGATTTTATACTTTCGATCTGTAAAGAACTTATATGTGATTCAACTGTTTTCTAATTTTTAAGCACGTGCTTTTCACACCTGCATCAATCTCTTTCTCAAGGTGCGCATCAGGTGACACCAAGAGGCAGCTGCTGGACACATGGACTGGGCCGAGGTTGCTCCAACACGAGACCCTCCTCCGCCAATTCAGGTGTAGAGGCGCCTAGCATATAGCGGCGACAAGATCTGCGTAGATGGCGTCATCCCTCCGGAGCACCGGCTTTCGTGCCCTCCACCACGAGAGCCTACCGCAGTAAACTTGAGTGCCATACCCCGACGGCGACTAAAGTCGAGATAAGTGCATGGGACGACTTAGAAAGCCTGTTGTGCCGCCTCGTTGGTGGACAAAGCCGGACAAAGGCCGTGGAGATTCGTTACACATCCCAAGGGTGACGCTCAAGACTATCCACATTAACATGGATAGAATTTAGCTACGCAGATACTTTAACAAGAATCTTGGTGTGGGGCATCTTGAACGAATTGAAATTTCACCAAAATGTCCTTATCTGCACCCAGAGAGCACTCATGGTACTTTCCACACTACGAACTTTCTTGTCCCGAGATCTTGATGTTCTATCTTCCGACTTATGCAGCGATACCTACGGCTCTCGTGAAGCATTGCGTATCCGCTACGAGTGCTGTTGGCGACATCCTCTTGAGCTTTCGTCGCAAAGTATTTGCTCTTGTATCGCAAAGGACATATCGGACTCTCGGAACTCTCCTACGAAGTTCGCCTTCGAATCCTTGCACTAGTAGCTTCGCCGTCGTGGTTTCGACTTGGTAGCTTTGTGCAGAATTTTTCATTATCTTACTCCCTGTGATCCTGGAACGTTTTCAACCAAGTGTTCAAGTCTTCGTTCACGTTTTCATTCAAGTCTTGGGTATACATGAATGATCATTTACCCATATAGTATGCTGACCAAAGATATATAATGATAAATTGTTTAAAAGGGCTAGATGAGAAATAGATGCCTAAATTTGAACCCAATTTAGTACGGTCCTTATCGTGGCAAAAAAGCATTACACGGCAATGGAGCGAAATTACTGTTTTGTCGGCTGTGCGATGTGAGATACGACAACTCAGGCCCCTGGAGAGAATGGTATGGGATGAGTGGGATACAAAAAAGGCTTAATACCATCATCGATATTATTAACGGCAAGTTTCCAAGAATATTCATCTCAGTAGTTTCTTTTCCTCTGAATAAAAAAATGTTGAAGATCAGATAGCGGTAAACAACACAGCAATTAAAACCCGCTAGCACTATCAATCCAAGTGAAGAAAAAGTATTCAACATGAACAGACTGTATGGGGTTATAAACAAGATAAACACTAAACTCCCCTCTATAGAATTCAATGACATAAACAACAATGTTCAGGTGAGACAATCCCGAATATTACACTGAGGAATATATGGCTATTAATATAGGCTTCACGTTCATGTCAACAACGCTTCTTTACGAGTTTATTCAACCAAAGCTGAAACTAAAATACAGGATCTGTATGTACATCTGCAAACTAATCAATTAGCAGAGGGCATTTTAGTCGCCAACTGAATTTTGATCATTGCATGTGTGTCAATGGTCAAAAATGATTTGTCAATAATGGTGCCACTCGTATAGCATCTCATATCGGTATAGTGTTGATTTTGATTTTTTTATTTGCTTAAGCCAATTTTTATATCAAATATTTCTGATAGTTCATATTCTACTTTTTTCTGGTTGTGAAATAGAATTGTACATTTTCTTACCACGATCAAATTATATACGCACGAGTTAGATATATTTGTCCAAGACTTGAGCAACGCGGAGCGTGGTCGGGCACTCGGTGGGCACCAGCAACGATATACGATAAACGATATACCACAATTATTACCAAGAAACAATCTGGCTGCAATGATCACAAGTAAAGACGTGTTTTCATTTTTCTGTTTCATGTATCTGGTGAATTGCCTAGGTGAACTTTAACAACTGCTATTCATATCTAACAAATGAGAAAAACAAATTGGTTCTTTCATTTGTATTATTCCCATATAATCATAGCGCTCTGTCATATCTAATTATCAACTGCCAAAAAATAATGCAATGAGCAATCGTACTTAGATACAGTCATCGTATCCAGCAGTGCTCTCTCTTCTTACAACTGTGAATTTGCAGAACATCACCCCTGAAAAAGTAGAATGTTTAGTACTACTTAGACCCTTTTTGTTGCAATTGTGGACGTTGTTTTTAAGATATATATAGAAGTTTCTTGATTTATTATTAAAATGCGTTTTTCAGTATTCTGTAAGATCCCAAAAAGAGGCAAACGAAAAAGGAATAGTTGCTGTCTCGCTTTACAGATACTTTTTCAAATTCATAGTGCGAATATCACTGATTATTCTCAGTGGTTTCGTTGCACACAAGGCAAAAACACGTCTATTTCCACACTTATCTAGCCCTTTAGAAATATATAAAAAAATAATCTTTGATGCCTAGACCCTACTGTCCTTATAAAATTTGATTTGCATATGTGTGCTTTTGCCCTTAATAATGGAAGCAATAAAGAAGTAGTGTTTCTAAATTTATATGTAGGAAACAATGCACTCAACGAAGAGCAACCGAAATTTTCTAGAAGACTGTATTAACTTTTGCAGATTTTCTAGGTCAATTCTGAGCAAAACGTTCAGTAGCGGATAACCCCATAAGTAATCCTCAAACAGTTAGAAAAGTGAGAAATCGGTTCGTTTTTCAGCTTGTGCTAATTACAATTTATGGGGCGGAACTAGTCTTAGGCGCTGAAACGGCGCCATGCCGCAACTCTCGTATTGATACCAAAAACGTTATGCGAAAATACTAAGACGATGAGAATAATATATAAAGAGAACGAAATGACGAACGAGGAAGTCCAAGCAGAGACATTGGCTTATCATATGTTCGCCTCTCAACAGATTTATATGACATGTATATGCTATTTTTCGTATTCATTCGTTGCTCACGGCCCTGTACCTTCGTCGTTTAATATTTAGTGAGCACATGGCAGTATACATCTCGAATTAGGACTCTGCTAGACCGATTTCAAACAATAAACACCGAGTAATGCAAATTTGCTTCAATTCAGCTTCATGATAGACAGAACGTCTACTGTATCAAACCCAATCGTTATATTCAAGAATCATACCCCTGGAATGAGGAATCTCAAATCGAAGGATGATGCCAGCGGACGTTTTTTTGATAGGAAACTCAAATGTCTGGCATTGTCCCCAGATAGCGTCGTCCTCATCTAGCTGTGGCCTCTCATGCTTCGAAATGTGATCAGAAAATCGTCCAGATGGTATCTGAAGAATGGTTCTAAATGTTTCTTCATAAATCAGCATTGTGACTCATGCTTTTTCATATGAAATTGCCTTGACAAAGAAATACAAAATATCAAAATCCAGCTGACAAGTTTCACTTGCAAATGTTCCCGAAGTGACTGTCCAGAGCGGAAATTCTATTTTCCGTTGTATGGACATACATCAAAGCACCAATTACTCTAATCTGACTGCAGAACTTCCTGGTAATACACAACATATCATTTCTTGTCAAACAGATAGACGGAAGCAGTGAACCTAGTTATGTGCCATGAATTTGTTTCTTCAGATGGACAATGAACGGCATATACACTCTTGCCATTCTTCCAATGACACCATTTATCAGTCGATTCGAGAAAGTTGAAATAGATGACAAGGGTTAACTAAAACTGCTCGAGCTTACTTACGGTCGACCACGTACCATCAGATTGCTTTTTTGAGAGTTGCGTGTGTAGAACAGATGATCATTGAGGTACCAACGCACAAAGCGATTTGTAAATGTCTTGCCTGCTTTTACATCAGAAATTTTCCCATGTACAATTCATCCTAATGAATGATTATCCTCATATCAAATATGGCAAATCGTATGAAATTCGGAAGAATTAACTTTTATGACTCAATTTATGTTTATTTCGACTTTCTGCCTTCTATACAATCCGCTACTAAACCAAATCATCCCTAACAAACATATCACCGATACCCCCCCCCCTCATGTGCTCAGGGTTATCTACAATGTGTGTACGCTGAATCAAGCAGGGGTCAATATGGTCTGACGAACTGTAAATTTGATATTGAACATAAAACTGCATATCCTGCACGTCTCCGAATGTTTACTTGCACTTACCGATCCCATTTTTATTTCTAAAATCGGTCAAAATGCCTCTTTGTTTTGCAACATTTCTCCTTACCTGCCTGTCATTCGCTTATCTGATGAGGTGCTTAAACTTTGTCATCGTGAAACAGGAAAGGAAGAAAACCGCAAATTTGCATTGTATATATTTGAGGTCCGGTTGAGAGAATGAATATTCGCAAACAGTTGAGTTTAACAGAGAAATTCCGAACTGATCCTTGAAGGATCAAATACACTTCTAACACTGGCAATCTCTAACACTTACCACTGTTGAATTTCCCAGGCTGATGAAGATGGTGTAAAATGTTTGTGGTGAAGGTGGAGATCTCATTTTGAAACTCCCTTTGAAAGGAAGATAACATTTTCTTCATTTCGATCCCAAAGTTATGCATTTAACGTTCTGGGTTAAGAGAAACCTACTATAAGCTTAGGCCGCCAATCGTGCGCGATTGCACTGATAATCTTCATAAATTTCTTGTCATTTTAAATTAGGAGATCAGATTTTTCGCTCGTAAAATAGTGTAGGAAAAGAAAACGTCAAACTCATTTACCCTCTGTCCCCTAGTGACGTTTAGGAGTCGGGAAAACTATGAATTTTTCAATCGTCTTGATATTTTCATCGAAGCATTCAACTACAGCTGAGCAACTCGGACAAAAAGCTAACAATAACGATTGCCTCTTGTAAATGCATATTCTTTGAGGAAGGACCTATGTGGTGGCGATTGCGGAGATAACGCTTTTCAGTTATTCAACAGCAAAGATGGTGATCATTCTCTTCGATTCATCAGTTTCGGCAAACCCCAGCCGTTTTTGAGAGAGCTGTCGAACAATGTTTAGACCTCAAATAAGACAATTTGCATTTACATCGTTCTTGACGGGATTTTCGTATTTCACGAGTATGCTTGGTCTAGTTCACTTATGAATAAGCGTGTAAGCAGATATGTGGTTTCATGTTGTTGCGCTGAACTGCCACGGTGCATGCTGTGGATTGGGAGCCAGGAAAGGAGTGATCTTGAAGTTGCTAAATCTGGTGAAAATGATTCAGCTTCATTTCCCGCTATGGGCGACAAAAATCCTCACCTGTGACATCACTTTCTTCCGTGATTAGCGGAAATAACACTATACACCATTGGACTTAACCCGATCTTTCCAAAGTTGCCAATCGGAAACTGTGCAATGGTTTGAAGATTTATCGATTAACGCATAAATTGGTTCATCAACTTGAGAAGGCGTTATTCAGGAATTTCCAGAAGACTTTTGAAGAGTTGCATTTTTTGCAAACCACTAGAGTTTCTCATCTACATGGACATGCATTTCCAGCTGTGCATTGCATGCGAACCCACGACTTCTTTCCGAATTAGACATTCTTGCGAAATTTTTGATAAAAGTTCCCTCATTTTTAATCAAACGATTTTATGTCTGTGACAAGGCAGCTGCAGTAAATCGAATAAGCTGATAGTACTCCATTTCATGCTAATAAGTGGATTCCAAAACACAGTAGAAAGTGGTGAGCAATCACCAGATCCGCTTGGACTTGAATAAAACACTTACTTACTTATTTGACGATGATTTGAGAGTCTTCTGATAATTTCTGATAATTTGATAACTTTCGTTTTATTGGTATGTTATTCACCAAGTAACTTTTATGAAGAATATTAATTCATCTTGATCATTCGATGTAATTTTTACAAATGCGATTCGTACATGAAAATTGTTCAGTCAATACTTTTGCAGTCAATCTGGGCAATGGGCCTGTCAGTCTGAAGTGTGGGTACACTTACCAGGGTTGGTAAACGCTGGTCGGTAAAATTAATTACGCCCATGACGACCGTTGACGACATTCAGTCTAGAATGAATTGCTTCAATCATTACATTAAGAGCATGTAAATGTAACATATAATTTGAGAGCATCCACCCACACGCATGTTTTGTGATATAAATATTGCGAACTGTTCTTCAAACAGTTAAAAAATGATTGCCGGCAACTTATACATGCAGTTTAACCCCTACTTTATCTCAAATAAAGTTTCCAGAATCATGTATTCTAGCCTGAATAAATTTTGGAAGCATTGCGGGTTCCTCAACCTATCTATTACAAAATTATTCCAGATCTTGAATGATTTCACTGCGTGAGATAGTTTATATGACACGTGGAGCTTAGAGATTCAATGAGTAATGGATTTCAATGCAAATTAGAGCCTACTAACCGAACATTTGACACTGGATCGTGGACAATTGCTTAATAAGCTAACTGCACTCGATCAATTTTGATTGACGTTGTATAGGGATACTGACTGAAATGATAAATCGATGACAATTTTGTGGTGGAGAGAGTTCTCAATTGGCGTCGCAAATCGCTAAAATTCCTTCACAAGTGAAGAAGTAAATCTCACTTCAGTGAATCACTTTAAATCAAGTTTGCACTTCACAGACAAAACACTCAATCACATCAGCACTCTGTCCGTGATCAAATTGTTCCTCTCAGAACTTTTATCGCTAGAAGAACTTTTATGATAGTGGAACTTAGAATTTGTTGACCGCTTAAATCTTTCCTGTGGAGGCGGGATATAAATATACGCATATATTATTATTGTATCAATGTTATTATTATTACATTAATGCCGTTCGGGTCATTATTTTGATTATCTGTTTTCAATTTGCTTGTGTTTGATTCACTTTGAAAATACAGTTACCATGATCGTAAATTATAAAGTAGGCCTACAGCTCATTAAATAAGGAAATAAATATGTAATTACGCGTATTACTACCCATTGCACATAACACATCTAAATACGAATAATTGTATTGTGTGATGTTTGTATTGTAATAGGTTACTCTCGCTTATTCGGAGTGCCGGATACCACCATTCATGTATTTCACGCATACTGTGTGGAAATTGAATAATGTCTAATGGTATAAGTTGACCAAATGATGTCTGACGATCAAAGCCTCAACCAATTGGTATAGAGACACCACCCACCGTTCCATCCCCGACAGGCTGGTTTTGATGACGACGACCACCGGCCGGTTCCAACACTGACTCGTACTAATCAACGAAAGCGGATTTCCTTCTTTCCTTCTTTCAGATATCCTTGCCGGCGGACCTGGTTCTTGCAAATTAGAACCAGCTTATTGAGATGCGGAAATATATCAAGTCCGAACTAAGCTATACGACTAACAGAAATAACGTATCCTTACAAAATGTAGAAAGCAAGACAAAGCGGAACACGCGCACACTACATGGCAAGGTTGGGATTTAAAGTATAATTAATTGTAGAACGGGCCGGGGCTTGGCTGAAACTTTTACTCCGCTTTCTGACATCTAAACCGTCGGTAAAATTAGGTCTACGCTTCACACGCAATTCGCTACCGGTTAAAAATATGCGAATTTACCTCACATATTCGATTAAAAAAAATTATTGGACGTT
>CAJQUW010001419.1:0-10033 GCA_907163375.1 Prostheceraeus crozeri | reverse complement strand
ATTTCATAATTTGATTAAAAACACCTAAAGAGACCATGTATTCATGGCAGAGCAGATTCACATACAATACAAGTCACCACAGAGTTCCATCATTCGCTCTTAGAAACATGATGGAATCAACAATATCAGCCTTGAGGTCACTGATTAAAAGCTTCACGCCTGAGAACAGGCGCTCCACTGATACTTGTGTTGTAGGCATAGTTGAGAGGAGCAGACACGTAGATTTCAAAACGTCCGGGCAGTCGATCGCTTCGTTGATGGGGATGTTTCCTTTTCTTCTATGCAATTACCTGGCTGTTCTCGTCCTTCTCTACCTCATCGTACTGTTGTCGGTGACATCTCATCAAATGCCGTTTTAAATTTGAGGCATACGATCCGGCTCCTCCCTTCTTGCTAATATTTGTTCGACAGCTCTCTCCATTCTCATTCCCTATTAAGCAGGAAAATCCATCATCTTTCTTCAAAAAATATTCGTAAACTTTTGCTTTAAGCAGCCGCTTCGGAGGTGCCATTACACACGATTCGCGTATGAGGTAAAATGTAATGTTTTCCGCAACGCATATATTTGACTTTTATTTGATCTTAAGTGTGTAGATGTGATCTTGGCAAAGCAACTTATCGCGGTCGTCTACTGAATACTGAGGAGAAAAGGTCATCCATTTTTTCTCTAAGAATTTCACTCATAGAATGGCTATAACTGAGGGCAATCCCTCGACTGAGGTTTTGTGAGATGGGTTGACTGCTTCTTGATTTTATGGAGGTCACGAGTTGACATCATGATCAGTAGACAGTCAGAAAATGGAAATTTATTTACACGAATTGAATTTTTATGTACACGACGAAATAAATTATTTGCTTCGATTAATGTATATTTCGGATGTTAGATCGTGTAGGTCGAGGCGTCTTGGAGTGTTATCATTTGATAGTGACTCCCGACTCCTGGCCCAAAATGATGTTAGGACTCCGGGACTCCTGACTCCGCTAGATCCCTGGTATGACACCAGAGGATAAAATGATAAGTTAACGCGGATAGCGAAAACGAACAAATTGATAAAGATCATCAGCATACAAACAATGGGACCAGCACTGATTTTCATGAAATTCCTTCTCTAGGATTTCGAGGCGCTTCAGAACCTGGTGTGGATAGGTTTAATCAGCATCTCGGTTCGAAAATTTGATTACTGTGATGAAAAAACGCACCTTGATCGCACTGGTCCATGTTGAGTCAGTCTGTATCATGGAGAGGTATGTGGAGTCGAGTGGTCGATACTAAAAAATGTCAGCGCTTAACAGTGAAGAGATTTATTTGATATCGCAAAGAATTCAGTTCTTTTTGACTGATGAGTTCAATGTATCTCTCGATGCTAATAACTGTGTCGCCGATATATCGCTGAATACGGATCGCATCAGAGTCAGGGGCCCCCCCCAGAATTTGTAAATGTGGAACAAAGTTTTTCGCCGCTCTCAATTCGTTCGTGATCTTAGAAACCTGAAAACGAAGACAGTCATCTAACTGAGTAGTTCTATACATTTTATATTCTGTCTGACTACATAAAAATCTGTAGGCTGTCTGCAAAATACTGAATGAGCTGTAGCTCTCGCTAGATCTCTGGATTCATCAAATTGTGAAAATTGAAATAAATTGTCTAGCAGTTTGCATTACACGTGACAAGCCTGAGTTCTCGACCCTTTTTATGTCTCTTTTCTAGACATCTTTAGGTCTCTTCATTTAGTATCTGATTAATTATCGAAAAATTATCTGCTATTTTTCGTATAGCAAAATGATGAAACATTGAATCCATTTCACAAATCGTTGCAAAGAAGTCATTAAAGCGCAAAATGAATGCTAGCTAGTTGTAAGCCAAATTGTATGCATACCTTACAAATAGAAAGATAACATTCATGGAACAGTTTCGCTTGTATATTTTTTTGCCAACTGCAATGATATCAATGACTTCTTGAATAATGACTTACTTGAAGCATCAATCAAAAAATGGAATAATAATTGAAAATGAATTATTGCATCGCATCCATTAGTCAATGAACATACCGGCACGTTGAATAAAATGCATTTATTGTCCTACGTAAATGCAGACATAATGATGTATTCTGATTAATGTTATAACTATCAATTAAATTATGATTGAAAATTCTTATGATCTTTTGATAAAATAACTAAGAAAAAATGTCGAATATTTTAACATATGAACTTTGGTTTAACTGGTGGTATTCAACAGATAATATGTCAAGGCAACTTACATTTTAAATTTCCTATCAGCGCTTGACCTCTCATGAAACACTTCCTAAAAGTCGTCATTGGTTTATGCTCATTAAAAAAGAGAATATGATCAAATCTAAAAACTTTCGTTTGTCCTTCAATGGAGCTGTTTTTCTGTAATTTCTGAATTTCGTAGAAGACGCCTGAGGATGTCTGAATGATCATACGAAAGGCGCCTAGCGAGGAGGGATTTTTGAGTTTTTTGGTGTCACTGTTAGAAATTTAGAAATTACAGATTTACCATGTTGATCTTGAACGAACAAACTGCTTTTGTCAAATTACATGGCTGAACCCCTTTGGTGAGCAAAAGTGAACCAGATCGTGGCTTATAGGGCAGCACGTAGGATCTATGCATGCGCCTGTGTGCTATCACCTGATCGCTACATGGACAACAGATTATTGTGTTCATGTCCGCTATCCATAGAAGTGGATTGTTTATCTGAAGTTAACTAGAATGGAAATTGACTCTAGCGGCACAGCTAGAGGAACAAAGTTCGGGTATGAAGAGCCAATGAAAAGCTTAGAATTGCCGATTTGACTGATTCTAACCCATTGATACAGCCGTTGACAAGGGTATCTGAGTGAAAATGCATGCGAGTTTTGTGCCACAATTGTGTGTTGCATGTAGCTTAACTTCCATTCTGGAGGTTAGGGCCGATATTGTCATCAATTTCTATGCCGCTATCAGGTTGAAGGTCACAGAGAATGAAGAAAAATGTCGGAAATTATTGTAGATGTTAACGTTTCCGTATTGACGTCTGACATCAATCAATTTTCAAAGCAATATGTTATTCAAAATCTTATCGAAGGGCAGTTCTAATAGTGCAATTAATTTTGTAGATCAATGAATTTCTAGGTAAAATTACACGCTAAGCAGAACCATTACTTTTCAATTTTTTAGGCCTACTGACCACAAATAAACCGGATTCGCATATCAAAATAGGCTTTCAAGTGATGCCAAGTTGATCTATATTGGGCTTCCTGTAGGATGCCTTGAAGGATGGAAGAGAGTGCGTGCTCTGCATGACTGCTACAATGCGCTGGATTGGAAGGGAGTTCTGAGCTCTTGTCAGCATTGTGATTGAAGTCATGATTACTATGCTACAGAGCTGATCATGAAAAACGGACCATCAAATTTCGCTAAACTTCAATCGATTCTCATGCTTTCTAATCGATTCTCCTCACATTAACGTGCCGTGCCATAAATCATTCGAGAGCTTGAATGCTCAGCTTTAAAATTGGCTATGCCAGACTTGTATCTGTTACTGCATTTGTTGAGCAGTGCTCAAAATACGAAAATCGCTCAATTTGCATATCGCAATTTTTCAAAAGAAAGCATGTGAGTGCTATCGTGAAGTTATCACAAAATCATGACTTTTTTGATTGAAAATGATATGTTCTCACTTATTCAGCAAAAGTGTTCATGTTTGGTATCCTCTGAATCCTTGCAATGTGAGGAGTACGAATATGTCAGTTATATTCATATAAATTCAATAGTTCTTTTTCAAACTACTTCAATAGTCTTTCTCATTTCCGCAAAAGTATACAAGCAATGAAGGTCAATAATCGGCAGCTGCTATGAGAGAACAAAGACAGGGCTTCGCTAATTGTCTTGTTTTGAACCTTCGTTCACCCGACATGGTGTTTCTTTACTTTTTGAGGAAACGGAAAAAATGTTTTTCAAAAAAAAGATGTTTGAAGGAGAACTATTTTCTATATATAGGTCCGCTTTTTATGATCAGCTCCGGTCATCTACTATGATGATGGTGGTACCGATCGATCGATCATCCGATCAGGGCAAAATGGTAAGAACGGCGATCGTTCGTTCGAATACCCTGATATTTATACATTATAATTGCTTCTACACTAGTATATAATCCGACTATCTGTTTGAATGCTTGAGAGCAAAGCATTACAAATCAGAGCACTAAAAAGTCGTCAGCTATGCATAAGAATCTTGACAATCTTAGGAATCTACTGCAAATCTACCAGTAATCACCGATTGTATGTCCCACGACTCACTTTATATCACAACACTGAAGAATGGCGCCACATATCGGGTGTCTCAATCCGCCTTTTGTGTTCTCAAGTTCGTGGTTATTAAGGCGAGGACAGACTGCGCGACATGCGTTTGATCGATGATTTTTGCAAACTACATGTAGTATTTGCATTTCCCAATTTTGATTCTCTTGGTCTCTGTCAACCTTGTTTCATCGAAAATCGCAGTAGACATTACTTACCGTTTCTTCCATCAATCTTGTAATGAGCCGTATTATGCGTCAATCACTACAAGCTTTTGCACTTAAAGTTGCACCAAAGTTAATAAAGTATTAGCAGATCTTAGGCTATTCGAGTATAATTTGTATCGGGGCAATTAATAGCTTAGATTATATTAAATGCAAAATTAGGTATTAATATTTTTATCAATAACTTTATATGTTTTCAGTGCGGAGTTGTAATATCCAAGGGACCTCCTGATACTTGACAGAGTGCATAATCGTATTAATCGTGCAGTATACGAGCATATTGAATGCCAGTGCAAGAATGACGCATTCCTGCGATGTATGTGGTTCCCACAGGACTTCCATAGAGATTTAATGCGCTGTGGGAATGAAAAAAGTCGCGTCATATCGTAACTCTGCCTTATCTTAGCTGTGCATGCTCTCAGGTGTCACACTTCCACTCAATGTAGTTGCCTCAAACGTTGAGCGAGTGAAAGGAAAATCTTTTAATTTTTGTTCATCGAGCACATTCAATTGAGCAGTTACTTTGCAAAAAAAAGTCGCATGGTTCCTGGTCACTCAGGAATCGCGCGATTGATTCCGTCGCACGATTAATCGTGCGGAATCGATTGACTGCGCCCGCCACTGTGAGTATTGTAAATCATTCGTCCTTTATTCTCAAAGGAAAAATATTAATGCAATGTGAATAGGATATAGTGAAAAATGCATATTTGCACAATGAAAATGAAAAAAATTACAAAGCTATTTCTTTACGATCAAACAAAATTTTCTGGACGATCAAGCAACCAAGCAGACAAATGAAAGAATCATTTATCATGCAACGTTGGACAAAGTCATTTTTATCATCTAAATAGATTGTAAATAGACTGATATAATCAGGGATGTGGAATGTGGTCTCCGTGGCACGGTGGAATACTCACTCAAGTAAGGACTGCCGACAATTTCAGTTTCTGACTTACACATGTGCATGTACATACATATTTAATTAAATCTGATACTACATGTATAATGATAAATGACTAGAATAGACATACACAGTCAAAACAATGCTTCGTTGTGGACATGCATTGTCATAACAACGGTACCTAAACGATGGCAGCTTCCAGTCGTTGATAATGTCTAAGTGTCTCCACTTTGTCAGTATCCTTTGTAATGATTGAAGACGTTATCACTTCCCCTTAAATGCAAACTCATTTTAATGAAATATTTTTCAACGTCGACGTACGGCCAGAATTTGCAACTGTGATAGTCTTCAACTCTTCACTCATTAGCGACATTGCTTACATGTAGATCGGCGCCTGACCAAGCAACTGAAATGACCATCAATAAAGAGCTGTTGTCCAATCCAGTACAGTCGTCGCAGCGTAATATGCCCATCCACTTATTAAACCCAGTGAAGCCCGGTCCGGACTTACTCCATTCATTCCATATACCGAATATCTCGCTTTATAAGGCCATACTCCGCTTAACAAGCCCAGTACAGGGAATCGATATAGTGACAGATAGAATTCTCACAATCAGAGAGCAGCAAGTAACATCATAATGCATCGCGATGTTACTGTATCAGTTGTCTGAAACGAAGGAGAGGAAGCAAAACTACTGCAGGTTATGATCTGTGCAGACACGAGCATGAACAAACAGTGCGATGTTGAATAAATGAAGACGATGTTGTGAAAGAAGAGCCGATGTCATCCAATTAAGAAATGCGGCACCTCTTGCAACGACTAGGTGTTGGACTCGAGCAGAGAGTTTGGTCGGATGGAAGGTTTCCAGAAGCTTTCTTCATCGAGATATTCGAGATTTCCTATGTTTAAAACCACTGACACAGACAACCTTGTACATTCTTCCAGAAATAGTGATTGCATTTTTGTCTAGTGTACCATATCCTATGTAACTGAGCTGGCACGAGCTTCTGTGGAGTGAATGTGTAGCACTGTACGCGTACGTTGTCGAATGATGGTCTTGTGTTTGATGAAATACACATGCAGATGTGCTTGAACCAAATCACAGAACTCTGACGTATTATCTAAAAATACAGTGGAAGTCATCACTATATAGCGGAGAATCTAAACTTGCATATTTCGTCTAATAAGCCCAAAATCTCTAGTCCCAAGGTGGGCTTATTAAGCGGCGACCATTGTACCACTAACATAAAAAAGCGAAAATTCCGATTTCTTCATTCTTCTGTGCTGATACTTCAGTTTTATTTGCTAGCTGTCAGCTTTCATGTGCAGTTTGCATTGACACTACTTGCATTGATCTACTTCCTGAATGATGTATGGGACATGACACGGTATTTCCAAAAAACATCGAAAAGCAATTAGATTTCGGAATGTTTCTTTTCGTGAAGCGACATTGTAATCATTTCACTGCCTTTATGCAAGTCGATTATATGTATTGATCAACGTCGTGTTTTTCAAACTTACTTAGCTCTTCGTTTTTATATTTTTTTTGGCACGCTGAGATACTAGAACTAGTTAATTTGAGAATGTCGACAAAATAGGCTTCAATTTATTTCAAAAAATCAATTTAAATATCGACCGTAAATTCTACATAACTGCTTCTAAAAAAAAGGCAAGTTTGTATTCAGGACAGACAAAAGCAGGATGTTTGGAAAGGCATCCTCCGCATCCACAATCCTTGTTGATGTTATAGGCCTAAATGTATTTATGTGATGTACATGTCGATGTGTGCATTTAGAAATTCCGCTGGTCTCCACTGAAATGCAAGACTTCTTAAACATTTAAACTCGAAGACATAATGCACACCCCACCCAAAGTAATAGGCAAGCAAAAAGTCGTTTCCGACCACACACTCTTCTTAACTATGCGCAAGGACTGATATTAGGCTATAAGTAGGCCCTAGTCCTTGCTATGCGACAGGCAGAAGCACACAGTACTGTAGAATGAACTTATACAAAATTAATTCATAACAAAAACAATGTAGGCCTAGACACAATGATTTTTAGTCCAGCACCATCTTCTTACTGCTAGATATTCTCTGTTCCACATTTGTTCTTGATCATTGTTTCCAACCACCCAGGCATGGATTTTACAGTCTTTGACAAGAGTATTACAAATCTGAGCGATATCTTCATCTCTGGCCCACATATTTATGAATGCATTGAGCAGTCCATGCTCTGCTCTTGCTGCCGTTTCCTCAGCTGTCGCTTGATTGCCGACCATAAGTTCTCTATCGGATTTGCATTATGTGAACTCGTAGGCCATGGCAAGACTGGTATGGCTCTGGAGGTCAAATAGGCCTTACTTTTATCATCTAGCTGGCATGGCAAGGTGCATTGCCTTGTTATAGGCATCACTTCCTCCTGGGAAATGACCAGATGGATGATTACAACAACAGTTGAAGCAATGATCAAGAACAAATGTGGAACGGAGAAATATTCAGCAGCAAGAAGATGTTGCTGGATTAACAATAATTGTGTTTAGGCATAATTCTAGTGCTGTTTAGGCAACATTTCTAATAGTTTCTGAAATATCGATTAGAAAGTTACTCACATTGATCACCTAGCGAAGCATCCCTGAATCAAGCCTAAAAGTGTACTAGTCAGTTTGTACTTTATTGTCTTTTTGCGCACTTTGTGTCCCTTGTCAAGTATAGGCTTAGTTAGGATTTCAGTTTAGGAGGACTGAGGCATAGGCTACCTATGTGAAGGCACATGTGACTGCATGTACTTCATCGATTCTCCTAATGGTTTACGCGAACCCAAATATGGTCTTGTTTTGCTTTGGTTTATAATGTTAATTGGTTTACAGGTATACATAAGGAAATTCATTCTATGTTCATAATTTTGTAGACTTTATAATTCAACAACATGAGCACGATAACGGAACTTCTTCCAATTGAATAGCTGATAAAGAATATAATCTGATTAATCGATTGTGATTCGAAAAAAACTATGTTAAAACTTGATATGAAAATCTCCATTAAAAAGGTTGATCGATAGGAATATTGTAATATAATGAAGACACAAAATCAATCGCGAAATTCGCTGAGGTGAAAAGCAAAGTTAACGAAGATGATGTCTTCAATAATGAGAACGATGATATATAGTTATGAATCGGAATTTTCAACTTTTAGCAGTTCTCACTCAAAGTAGGTCAGTAGGCCTAACTTCCCTACCAGGTAAAAGTTTGTTGTGAACTTCAGAAGGTTACAATTTTTGCCTTTATGATTCTAGCCTTATCAATGAACGCTAGGCAGGCTTGCCGTTAGGATTGGGATCCCAACAGCTACTGGGATTGGGCTACCAAAAATCCACCCCAATAAATCCCAATAGATCCCAATAAGCCCTCTCCCAAAAGATATGAATGTAATCGTTGACATTAGTCAGTGCGCTACAAATGTTTTCAGGTTGTACTGAGCAGTTCATTTTGCCGTGTCTTCAGTCTGACCTTGCCTCTCTCGAATTTGTTCATTGAGAGCTCTTAGTGTGATTCACACAAATTGGCACACTCAGCTTTAACCCTACTCTATGGCTTCAACTTCCCTAGCTGATAAAAATAGTGGCTTAATTCGGAGGCCTTCTTGTACCGGTACTAGTGCTTTGTACTAGTGCTTTGTGCGTGCGCATGAGGCATTGTTTGTAACGGGTAATAGTAGGACGCTGTGACAGTGTCACACTGCGCAGGAACAATGGTTTCAAAAATAGCCTGTGTGGCGAGCTGTTTATTAGCACCGCATTATCCGATATAGGCTCAATTAATACCAAGTGTGTCTGTAGCTCGTGCATACATATTAGCTATAGACGTAGGCTCCTACAACTTCTTAGGTGAAGCCAGTCTCGATGCAAAATTTAGTAGTAGGCCTATTATACATAATTGTTTAAAATCAATTAAAGCACCTGTTGCAATTAAGGCCAGCATAGTCCTAGGCAGGGATCGCAATTCACCAAAGAAAAAATAACGGAAAATTCACCAAAGCGATTTTAGCGCTAAAGCAGGCTATTGGGATTTCCATTGGGATCCCAATGGAATATCTCATTGGGATTGGGCTGGAAATTCATCCCAACGTCAAGCCTGCAAGATGACGACGGAAAGGAAAGATCGATATTCCTCGGAAGTCTGCTGGAAAGTGCTAGCTTCCACATTTCATTATTTTGCAAGCTATAACCCATTTTTCCGATGAAAATGATCAAAATCAACAAACACTTCGCATCATTGAAATTGTGATGATGATCTTACTTGCAATATTTTTTTCCTCAATAATGTGCAGAATAACACCGTTTCGGGCACTACCTTTCTATGCTTGAAAAGAAATATTCAATAGATGCGATCGGCAACAGTTACTAACAACTACGAAGCAACTAATGTTATGCAAATATTTACTGGCCAGTTCTGTGTTTCCGATTAATAACTTTTTTGAAATTATCTTGGAAAGAAACGATAACGAGAAAATGTTCATTTTCGATGTATTGCCCAGACGTTTCGTTTGTCATACAAACATCTTCAGTGGAAGTGACGTGATTATGAAATGCAGATCAATTTAGAGTTAA